>JAOQML010012060.1:0-26865 GCA_027568935.1 Erythroxylum urbanii | reverse complement strand
ATTTCCACACATTTATAGTGACTTACATCATTATACACAGTTGTGTATATCCAAATTGCTCCAAATCTTTGTTTTATTTACGTACTTAATTTTATTATTATTTTTTGATATTACAAATATTTGTGTCATCATCAAAAAGGGGGAAATTGTTAATTAAGAAAGGTTCCAATTAGTGTTTTGATGATAACAAAACATAATTACTACTGATGAGTTTATAATATCAATGAAAAAATAATATAAGAACAATTAAAGTCATAAACTTAAGAAGATAGCTTACGAAGTTGATAAAGAGAAGTTAAAGTTTTTAACCACTGAAATGATTATCAAACCAAGAACAAAAGAAGATTGAGGTTTATAAAGATTATTCTTTAGTTTGTAATATTATTTTTTATATCACTTTGTTAATTTGAAGCTGTAAAAGGCTCACCATACATAAACATTTCATTTAAATTGACTGCATGAGTATTTACATTCATTAAGAGGAACTAAAGTGTTTATTTATAATATAAAGTCTCCTAATCTTTCAAATAAAGTTTTAGGGAACATTTTGGATGTTTAATTTGTAATTGCATTAATCAAATAATTTTTGGGTGATTTATCAACTTATATAGGTTAGTGGTTGACTAATATAGGTTAAAATTATTAGATTTAATGTAATGTGAGTTTACTATAACATTGGTTGATTTATTGGTCTACTAATGTGCCATATTAGTTTACCAATATGCCTATTGGTCAACCAATATTTCAATGGCTAGCAAATATGATGCCTTTACCAATGCTTCATATATAGTCATTTTAATAACTACTTCTAATGGCTAGGAAGGGTCCTAAAATACTAGAAATATATGTTCTCTCTTTGGTTTTAGAATATAAAAACTTTTAGGTGTCTTATACCCATATTTCCAAGTGTTTTCATTCGTTTGAGCATCTTTATCTCATATTTGTGTGAGTAAGCCATTTTGGAGTTATTAAGTGATAAAGTGAGAAACTTTAATTTGTAATATTTGGTTTGGAGAATATATTATTAGACTTATGGTGGTTTTAAGTGAGATTAAAGTTCCTCTTCACCTTGTAAGAAGATTGTAAGAAGGGTTCCTCTTTACTAAAAAGGATTGTACAAAGGTTATTCTTCACCTTGAAAGAAGAATTATAGTGGAATTCCAAGAAGTCTTGGGAGTGGATGTAGGTAAGGATTGTTTGTTAAACCACTATAAATCAGTTTACATTCTCTCTTCCTTATCCTCTTTAAATTATAGTTCAATTATTTAATTAATTTACATTGAGCAATTTTCTCATCCTTATTTACGTTGATTTTTCTTAATTGAGTACATTGGCTAGAAAAATTGAAAATTTTAAACACCAAATCTAAAATAAAAAATATATCCAAATTTGTTTTAATTGAAAAGAATTATTTCTTAAATACTAAATAACAAAAACTAGGATTTTAAGTGGGCATGATTGTGGTTCAGGTTGTATTGGTTATGAACTTTTTAATATCAATGGTCATGGTCTAGGACATACCTGTGTTTGTGATCATGGATCTCTCTGTAACTTTGCAAAGTTAAACAAAATTTGAGACATGCCTTATGTTGAAGACCTTGGATCCTTTTATAACTTTAAGAAGCTGGACACAACTGTGTTGGAGGTCATGTATTTCACTATAATTTCTACTTTTGTGGCTAGAGAGGACATGGGTTGAGACATGTCTATGTATAAGCCCATGTTTAATAAAAGATGAGTTTTTTACCTCAAGATCTTTACTAACTCCAGCTTATGTAATTGACCCCCTAAGTTTACATAGATGGACCCTATCTATACTAGTAGTGCTTACATCACCCATTCGTTACATTAATGATTTTAAATATTTTTCATTTCTTATCATGTTACTAAATAAATTACATTAATGATTTTAAATTTTTTCATTTTTTATGTTATCAGCTATATTTGGTTTTATGTATGAAAATAGTCATATATTTCTTGTGATTTTTCCAAAGTTCAAGGCATTTATTAAAAACTATTTTGAAAGGTCTATTAGTTCCATTTAGGAGTGAATTTCAATTTTTATTTTATGGAATTACTCAGATTACTACACCTCTTTACACTCCAAAACACAATGATGTTACTAAAAAGTGACATTGATAAAATATTGAAATTGGAATCATTATTCTCAACTAAGAATCTATTCTTTCTTCTTTTAGGATTTATACTTTTCAATGTGAAATTTATCTTATGAATCATTTACTTACTCCAATTCTTCAAATGATCATTTTTCTAAAAACAATTGTTTCATTAATCACCTAATTATGACAAATTACATTCTTTCATAAAATAATTTGGGTCCCTCTATTATCTATGGCTTTGTCCAGACATTGAAAATAAGCTTCAACTTTAAGTCTCTTTCTTGCATTTTCTTAGGTTATTCTTTCAATCAAAGTTCCCATCCATATTTTGACCCTAATACCCACGAACTTTTCATTTCTTAATATGTCATTTTTCTCGAGTCTCAATGTCCTTTCTCTAGTTTAGATACCACAACCCAACATATCAATCATAACATCATCACTCAATGGTCTCACTTATCACTTCCCCTTCCTAGTTCTCCCATCATTTAAGTACCAATTCATCATGCATCAAATTTGTTAGTAAATCAAATGTAAGATAACACTCTAGATATCATATCCTCTCCCTCAAGTGATGTGACCCTCAATTTTCTTCCTTTTAAGAACTACCTTAACATTTTTGTTGAGATATACCGTAAATCCTCCATCTATACATGCCCACACCAAGATCACATGTTCACAAAACAACATTTCAAACTTAACCACTAAACGTCCTTTATCCTAATCCCTTCAACCTTTACATGTACTGATTGGTGATTTCTATGTTTATAAAGATTTTTAGGTTTTAATCATAAGCGGACGGTATATTGTGGCTAATACTGGCAAGTACAAATCGATCCCACCAGGATTGTAAGTACTAGTATTAAACCTTTTTTTATTATCTAATAATCAAATCAAGTTGTGGATTTAATTAAAACTAAACTAAACAAACTAAAATAAGATTGATACAATAATGAACTCAGACAAAGGAAAACATTATGAAAAGTCAATATCAAATAAATAGTACTTAGGTGATAAATCCCCCTAAGAATTCTTAAATATTAACCCTTTATCATACAATTAAATTATTGATTATTTGACCATGAAAATTACTATCTTACGTTAATATATTTCTCAAGACTATTAACAACGAACTTCTTGATTGATTAACTGAAATCTCTTTCTAATTAAAACCCCTAAGATTGCATTATTGATTCGTGAATTTCACTATTAGGTTAGACCTTAATTTAGAGGATTTATGTCGTCCTATCTCGAGGTTTACATATAACTCCTTCCAATTACGATAAATCTTTTCACATAAAAGGATTTCTCATTCTTAATCATACAAAGTCAAATAATGGACTAATATTTCGGACATATTAGTTCAAGAATATAATGCATAATTGAATCACAACAAACTAATCAATAAAATTGCATTGAATAAAAGATTAAATCATATTGTCATCACAACTTAGGGTTCATCACACTTAAGTACTAAACAAGTTAGTTCTTACACATAGAAAATATAACCAATGACAAATATTTAAAAGAACAAATAAAATTCAAAGAGATCATATTCTAAATCTCCCTTTTGTCTCTAATGAATCTTATTGTAATTTGGATCGAATGATACTATCTATCAAATCTTGTGTTGTAATCTTTGTGCTTTTCATATCCACTACTTAAAACTACCTCTTCTCTGTGTTTTTTTTATTAGTTAAAAACACTACTAAACTCACCTCCTTCCAATATGCCTCCAATAATGTCCTTTTATAGTAAAAACTAGGGTTTTAGGATATACATAATTACTTACATGGTCGTATAGGTGATCATGTATCTCTAAAAATAACTAAATTTTTTTCGAAAGTAAAAATACTTACATTTGTAATTTTACACAGTCGTAGAGACTAACATAGGCACTATCATGGCTAGAAACAATATTTTCAAATTTCCACACATTTATAGTGACTTACATCATTATACACAGTTGTGTATATCCAAATTGCTCCAAATCTTTGTTTTATATCACAATTTCATTCGAATTCTGATTCTTTTAGTCCAAAAAGGAGATTATTACCTACAAACACACTTAAAGCAAATTAAATTCTAAAAATACTATAAAATTATTAAATAACAAGCAAAAGAAACTAAATATAGGTATATCAATATAATTAAATAATCATTTATCAAACATCCTCACACTTAATCTTTTGTTGGTCCTCCTCAAACAAATCATAATCTAAATGGTCAATCTTACAAATTTTCATCCCTTATTAACCTTAAACTATCCATCCACACCCTAAGTCATCATATCACATCATTTAAATTAACATACAATTAAATTCAAGTTATCGAACTAACCTTCATAAGTCAATATCAATAATAATTGAATCGATAATCTTTTTGAAATCAAAAGCATAAAATTTCACATTCTTACCAAGGATTCACTCAATGCATTCAGAATGTTTAGGGTGAAAAGTGAAAGAACTCTTAAATGGATGCATAGAAGAATTTTTAACCATAAACTTGCAATAAAATCATATATCCACCACTTATAATTAAACTAGAAACAAAAATCAAAAGGTCTTGTTACAAGAATTTAAAGGGGCTTAGGTAAGGTATGATAAGGATAATAGAAAGGGTGATAAAATTGAAAGAAATTTACAAGAAACTTAGTTCTTCACAATATATGTCCCTCATATTTTAAGTCCATTGGTGTCGTAACTTTAACACATTTTTTTAATAAAAATTATTATGTTCGTAACACACATACACATACAGACACACACACACACACACACATTTCAAGCATTCTTCATGTACCAACAATTAAAGAAATATTGGATCGTTTCAAATTTCAAGTTCTAAGTAATCAAGTAAATGTAAATAATCTTTAGGATTCAAAATAATAAAAAGGCTTCAAGAAAGATAAGGTAAAGGTTAATAATGTGGTTATCATCAATGAAAAGCATAAGTCCAAAATTAGTTACTCCTAAGGGATAAAATATGGTGAAATAATTATCAATAAAATAGGCTAAATAAAGGTTCAATCTAAATGCCTTTTTCATTTCAATGTTTCTAATTTAACAAATGTGGTCTCAATATGAATAATACAAACAAGTTCTAGAATTATCTAACTATGCATGGTTACACACATAAAAGAATAACATAGCTTAATTAATGATTAATTAGCTCTTAGGCACAAAAACTCATAAAAAGGTCTTATATGTGTAAATAATATGCAATTTTCATTCAAATTAATTATCTCAATGACTATTAACAATATGACATATAAAAGCAAGTTTATTATAACTTTTATCCTTTTGCATACTAATTCAATTCAATAATCAATAATGATCTAAAGTATTTTAGACAGATTTTAACTAATTCAGGATATCAATTAATTAGATTTAATAAAAAAGATTATAATAAACTTAAGAAATCCCTTCCCCATACTTAAAATTGTACATTATCTCTAATGTACGTAATAAAAAAAGATAAATAAAATATCAATACCAACACAAAAAAGTAAGAAATGGTTTGAATTGGTATTGCCCTAAATAATAAGAATTACAGAGTTATGAATTTGAAGAACGATCTATCCAATATTAGATACAATCATCCTAACAAAACATAAACAAAGGGATAAAAAGATAAAAGAAAATAAAATTTACAAAAATAACTAAGAAATATGGAAATAAAAACAACATCAAATAACACGAAATAAAGTCTTATGATAACATAAAAAATGGAACACGATGAAATAAAAATGAAACCTATCCTAATTCTTGAGTTGCCTCCCTATTAGCAATTGTTTAATGTCATTAGCTTGATGTACCCTTCATATTTACCATCAACTTGGTTTTACAATTAGTGACTTACCTCTACTTATCTCTCCATATATCAGTTTGATAGCCTGTGAATAAGCCACATGCTGTAAGATAATAATAAAGACATAATGTATTAAATTAATAACTTTAATAGACTCCATTAATTCCTTTTTAAACAAAAAGTTGTTAATAAAATAAGGAATACTAAAACTTCCTGAATATTCAATTGACTCAAACAGTTTAGCATATAGGAAGTGGGAACCCTTTGTGATCAAGGTGACTACTAATGATTCATCAGTAGTTTCCTTATTTGGCTCCTCCTCTTGTTCTCCTGAATCACCTTTGTCCACTTTTCAACTTTCTCTTCCTAGACAGAGGCTTCCTCTTCTTCTTCCTCAGTCATCTTTTGCCACTCTTCTTCCTCTACTTCCTCTGTCATTTGTTTTTCTTTATCTTCTAAAGCAATAGCTACCTCTTCTTCCTCTTGAAATGTAACTTCATTTATGAAGTTGACCTTTGTCTCTTCTTCACTATGAGGCATTAATAAGCTTAAATAATATGTTGTATTTAGCTTAATGCATTCAGGTGAAGAAAATCGCACTCTAAATTTACGTCGGCTAGCTTAGAAAGATAATCCATTATTACATTTGTAAGTTGTTCTTCTTGCTGGTGTTATTATAAAGTTTAAGCTAAAGCATAATCATTCCATCCATTAGCGTTAGGGTTGCTTCACCATAAATTAGTAAGTATTCTTGTATGTTGTACTTTAAGGCCAATTTTGCGTGCAATACGGTTGCTCTCACATATAGTTTGGTGCACGATAGTCATGATGGTAATGGTTACCCCTATAAATGTCATAACACAACATGGATATCAGTTGAGCTTCCAAGTACATGTCACCATACCTCTCGTTCCAAGTTTGTGATGTTGCCATATATGTTGGCATATTATAACTACCATGAGAATAATGTCCTGTCCATCCTTCCAATGTGGTTTAAAGTTATAATGATGAAGCTTAAATCCTAACAATAAGCCACAAACACCAAGTACGAATATAGATCAAAAGATAAATAAATGAATAAGTAAATTAAAATTAAAATTAAAATCAAAATCAAGATACAAATAAAAAATAATGGTTAGATTAATAAAAGTTAGGCTTTCCTAATATTACTATCCCTGAAAACGGTGCCAAAATTTTTATTGGTGAGTTCTATGCTCATAAAGATTTATCAATTTTAACCGCAAGTGCACGGTATGGTTGTAGTTAGCACTGGTAAGTATGGTTCGATTCCACAAGAATTGTAAGTACTAGCATTAACCTTGACCTATCATCTAACTCTCAAATCAGGTTATGGATTTAATCAAAAATTAAACTAAAGAGACTAAACTAACATTGACACAATAATGGCCTCAGATAAAGGAAAATACAACAAAAAATCAATATCAAGTAAATAATACTTAGGAGATGAATCCCCCTTAAGAATTCTTAAATATTAACCCTTTATCATGTAATTAAATTATTGATTATTGGACCATGAAAATTTCTATCTTATGTTAATATCTTTTTCAAGACTATTAACGACTAAACCCTCGGTTGATTAACTTAAATCTCTTTCTATTTAAAACCCCTAAGATTACATTATTGATTCGTGAATTTCACTATTAGGTTTGACCTTTATCTAGAGGATTTATGTTGACCTATTTCTAGATTTGCATGCAACTCCTTCCAATTATAGTAGATCTATTCACATAAAAAGATTTCTCAATCCCAATCATATGAAATCAAATAATGGACTAATATTTCAGATATATTAGTTCAAGAATATGACGCATAATTAAATCATAATGAATCAATCAACAAAATTGTATTAAATAAAAGATTAAATCATATTGTTATCACAACTTAGGGTTCATCACACCTAAGGACCAAACAAATTAGTTCCTACATATAAAAAACAAAACCAATAACGAATATTCAAAAGAACAAATAGAAATCAAAGAAATCATATTCTAAATTTCTCTTTTGTCTCTAATGAATCTTCTTATAATTTGGATTGAATGATGTCATCTGTCAGATCTTGTGACATAATCTTTATGTTTTCCTTGTCCTCTACTCTGAACTACCTCTTTTATGTGTTTCTTATGACTAAAAACCACTGTTAAACTCGCCTCCCTCCAATTTGTCTCCAATAATGTCCTTTTACAATAAAAACTAGGATTTGTGAGATATACACAATCATTTACATGACTGTGTAGGTGGCTGTGTATCTCCAAAAATACCTTAATTCATGATTTTATACGGGCATGGAGACTTACATGGGCAACATACATGGCCAGAAACAATATTTTTGAATTTTCACACATTTACAGTGACTTATACAGCCGCGTATCTCTAAATTGATTCAAATATTTGCTTTTTGTCATGATTTCATCCAAATTCTTCTCCTTTTGGTCCAAGAAAATAATTATCACCTACAAATACACTTGAAGCAAATTAAGTACAAAAAATACTATAAAAATATTAAATAACATGAAAATACACTAAATATGGGTATATAAATATAGTTAAATAATCGTTTATCATGTATTTTAGGAATTATATGATCTAAATGTTATAGGTAGGGATTATCTGATCCTATATGTCGACATGCCATGTCTGAGGAATTTACTGCTGTCATTTGAAATGGTATATGGGAGCTCGTTCCACTAAGTAAACATTAGAATTTAATTATATTCAAATGGATTTTTTACATTAGGCAAAATCCTAATGGTAGTATCAGTTACTACAAAGTGAGATTGGTTAAAAATGTGAACCATCAAGGAATGAGACTTAATCACCCTGACACATTCAGTCCCGATATGAAGGCCATCACAATTTGACTAATTATTACTCGATTGTTGTTGTACTTGGCTCCAGGTAAGTAGTTATTTCAATACTTAAAAAGTAACAATATTTCATATTTCTCATAAAAGGACAAGAACAACTCTCACTGCTGCCTTCTAATATTGTAAATTAGATCAGCTACAAGGATTATTATACCTCCACTATTGCGTACATTATGTATATTGGACGACACACCAGTCTCATAAACTCAAAGAAGCGATATATAATGGTTCAGTCTTCTGTCGAAGTCGAGATAAGATCATTATCTTTACCACTACGGAATTATCTTGCGTTCAGTCTTTACTCAATAAACTCGATATTTAAGATAAAAATGTTGCCACCTATTTTTGTGCCAATCCTGTTTCCCATTCTTGAACGAAACATACTGCGTTGGGCTACTATTTTGTTAGAAGAAAGTTTCAAATGGTCAATTGTCTAATTTCAATATTTTTTTCTCATAATTAATTAGCTCATGCTCTCACAAACCTATAACTGCAGCTTCTTTACAAATTATAAGGTTTGATATTGGTTTCTCCGATAGAAGCACCATCCTGCAAGGGCATATAAAGGACAAAACTTCTATTATATCATACAAGAATTTTAGCAATGTACCTTTGAATAAATCATCAATTAATTGCCTTTAATAATATATTATCATAGCTACACATTAACTTATTCATCTCCTGTATATCAGCTTTCATATAACACCTATAAATTAGGGTTGTAACTAAGCTTATATTTAATATCATAATGTAGTTACTTTGCATAAATAAAAAACAATACCTTGAAATCTTTACTTCTCCTTAATAGTTACCTTTCTATGTACACCTAGACACCTAACCAATATATATATCAAAAGAATAGTTGTTGCAAATTTGACAATTATAAAAATTATGTCGGAAAAACATAGTTAGCATTTTTTCAATAACAAATATGCAAAATTCATATATTAATTTTTAACAAAAAATTAATATTGAAAAATATTGAAGAAAGGTAAATTATGAAAAATATTTTCACACGATATGTGCAAATAAGTTTCTGGATCCATGGTTCGATATTGATTATCATCTGAATTTCTCTGGTTTAGACCTTTTATTAGTTGAAACTGTTGATAGCCTGAGTAAAATTCAAGTTATTTGGCCTAAAGATGAAAAGGTCCAGTTGTTAGGATTTATGGAAGCCAGCTAGATTGCTTAAAAAAGTCTTAAGAATGGCAATTAGTAAGGAATTCTAGGATTTGGGAGTCAGGATAGTAAAAAAACATGATTAATATGTTCTTTTAAAAATAATTGTATAGTGGTGGGTAGTTAGTTAGAACATGGCAATAATTGGAAGATAGTTGGAGGATGAGCAATTACTGGAAAATTACTTAAGGTGGTTAAAGTTAGGAGGGTTCATAAGTACACTAGCAGGATAAAACAAGAAAAGAGGAATCAAACCACTTAAACAAAAACCTTATCAAATTTTCAACTTTTTTTGTACTTTGTACTCATCCTTTACTTAAACAAAATTATCCTTAACTCAAATTTTACATTCTAAAACTTTTTAGCGTTTTGGTAACTTAGACATATATTGTTGGTTAGAAGTTAGGCACAATTTTAAGGGACTTCCTCCTTCGTATGCTTAAAATCTACGTTAATTATAAAAGTAATTAATAATTGGGCATGCTCGGTAGGACCATGATGTTGCATACAAGGAATGAAAAAGAAGTTATTATGCCTCTAGCCCTAGGGAAGAAATCTCAGTTACAGTAGGGAATGAAGGCTTTGCATCCTAGATAATTGAAAATCTAGAGAAGGCAACATCACCTTTAGATAAGTCTCTAGTTGTCGTGAATGCAAAATCGCCATAGTTAATAACAACTAATGATGTTGTTTATGTAAATGATATTTCAAATTTGAAATCTGAATAGGCCTCTACAACTAAAGCAATCAAAATGTTGATAGAGAAGATGGAAAAAAACTTTCTGTCACTTTGGTACAAATTTATACGCAGAATTCTTCCTCTTTAGCAAGACATATTTTAAAAAGGCTCAGAGGACAACTTATACCAAATGTGAAGGAAGTTAGTGACTATAGTTATCCTCCTGTTTCTTACTCTGTGGAAGTGAGATATATTCATACTTATAAAAGAGAGTCTATTCCTATTACACCTTTACATGTTAATCTTGGAAATGGCTGACAGGTTGTCAAGCCTCAAGCTCTTAAAGACAAGGATTTGATTTTGAAGTTAGCTTAGGGGGCAACCTTTTGGCTATAAAACATAATCCTATTCCTGTTATTGCTCCTTTACAATTGAGGTTTCAAGTTAATATGGAAGATGTTAAAGAAGTTGTTCAAGGACTGTATAGGCCCGGCTTAAGATAGACTGGCTACTTAGAATTGCATAAGACTTATCCAGAGCATATTAACCATGAGAAAACTTATCCTCATAGTTATAGAATTCTTGATTTTACTTTTTTTTTCTTTGGTGGAGATGGCCAGTCAATTATCTAGCACATTTCTAAAGTCACTATTTAGTATGGTGAATGGGCTAGGTATGAAAAATTTCAACAATTTCAAGCTTAGGCTATTTACAAACTTGTTGACAAATATGACTTTTTCCTTGTATATTTGTTGCCCCGAAATTTTTTCCTTGCTTGGGCAAAAATGAAAAGACTATTTTATTATTAATTTCACTTGAATGAACTTAAAGTTAGAATAACTAAATTATCTAGAGTTACATAGAAAAGTGGTAAGAATACAGACATGTTCATCTTTATTTTACGAGAATGAGGATTTGATGCCAAATTACACTCTTAGAGATCAAATATATGAAGCTAGTTTAGATGGTCCTTGATATTAAACTTCAAAAGAAATTTCAAGGTATGGAATTCTATAATTTTAGGAATTGGAAGCAAAAGTTTCTAAATATGAAGAATTTATTAGGGAAGAAGGATATAGGAAAAGTTGTTTAGTATATACTTATTTTATGGAAACAAATTCATATCACTCAATAGCGTAAGGTTAATATTCCTAAAACTTATATTTAATTTGCTATAAAACAAAAATCACTCGAATTTAAAAGGAAAATATAAGCACTCACTACTCATATTCAATACATTTTTGATACCTCTAAAAAAAAGGAAATCTTTGATTTATTGTTGCAAGAAAAGTTTATTTCTTTACCATCAAAGTATAGGATTTTGATAAAGGAAGGGATTCGAGGGATTACTATAATTACCATAATACATGGAGTCACCTTATGAATTCATGCTGGGGATTTAAGAATGTTATTTAAAATTGAATCAATAAGGGATTTTGACAAAAGAAGGGATTCAAGGGAGGGATTACTATAATTACCATAATACATGGAGTCACCTTATGAATTTATGTTGGGGATTTAAGAATGTTATTTAAAATTGAATCAATAAGGGAATTATATCGATTACCAAAGCTAATCAGACCACGTTGATAAATTAAGATCCATTTTTACTAGTTACAACTATTAAGACTACTGAGTTTGATCTATGAATTTTATTGGATGTCAAGAGGAAGTTCAATATTGTGGATGATCATTTGACATCTACCACGAATTCAAGTATTGGTGTTTTCATTCATAACTATAGTTTGAATGCCATTCTAAGAATGAGAATTAGTAAATTCCTAGAATCCAATAGAAAGTAGAAATTTCAAGATGGAATCACAAGATAGAATTCACAAAATTTTGAGGTTCAAACTGCTAGTTCATAATAGGCAGCCTCGATTTGTAATACCACCTCCAATTCCTCCATTCAATCAATGGAAATGGGTGAGTCATCCTAAAAATCCAATGCCATTAGCTATAACTTAAAAGAGAAGTCTTCAATGATAAAGAGCTACCACTAAGCTCAAAGGAAGTAAGAAGTCAGTTTCGAGAAACTTTCCCTAAGGAAGGCACCTTTCAAAAGGCTTATTTCTTTCGAGGAAAGTAATTCAAACTCAAAAAACAAGAATAAATATGTAGAACATAAAAAAATAAAGGAAAGGCACAATCTTAAATTTCATATGAAGTCACCTCGATTAAAAAGTCATGATGAACTATACCAACACCAAAAGTTTTTGTTCATAATAGACCAACTGTAAAAATTATGCCAACCAAAATGATGAATAATTTGAGTAAAGATGATACAGATTTGATCTAAAAGAAGTGTCTATTGTCACATTTATTAGGGAGATTACTAGGGTATAGGGAATTTCCCTAAAAATGTCACAATAAGTGGGAAGTCTTCGTTGGTAGCTTTCTTTATCGTGGACACACATGTAAATTATCAAGTTTTATTAGGGAGGGATTAGATTCATTTAAATTTATGTATTCCTTTATCGCTTCATCATCTTTTGCTCTTATAGAAAGATGATGAAATATAAACTGTTTAGGTTGACTATTAGCCTTTCCATTTTAAAGTGGATATGGTGGAGGCAAAATTCTATAATGATCAAGTTAGGCTAGTTCATATTCAAAACCTGTCTCATAAAGAGGGTTCCAAAAATAAAGGTGAAGAAAAGATAAGGACGGAGTAAAAAACTTGGTAAAGTCAACTGCCACAATGCTCGCTAATAAGCTCATAAAAGGTTCCAATTATAGAGGAACCTAGTGAATAGACTTTCATAAAGAGAATTTGTAGTTGCTTTAACCACAGAAGTCAAATTTCAAATGTAACAAATTATAGAGAATTCTAAAAAGCTAGAAGGGTGTGCGAATGCTAAATTGATTTTTAAAGAGGAAAAATTTTTGATTGAGGATGAAGGTTAATTTGAAGATTTGAAATCTACTCATATAAAAATAGATGAATTCAGGAGTTAAAAATCAGGAACCACTTAAGCAAAAAAATTTAAGTAATTAAGTAGAAATTCAGAGTATGTTTATTATTAAAGTCTTATTCTAAAAATAAAAATCAAATAAGTCAAAATTTTGAAGGAATTTAAAGATTGTTTTGCTTGGGATTATACTAAAATGCCAGTATTAGAAAGTTGATAAAACACAAACTTCCAATAATGTGATAATTTCTTCCTTATCACTAACCTCTTAGATACTAGTCTAAAGATGGCAAGTTAAAATTAAAGATGATATTCAAAAGTTGTTTGGCTAGTTTTATTAGAGCGGTTGGATATATTGAGTGACTAGCCAATGTTATACCTGTAGTAAAGAAAAATCGCATGACTTTTATGGATTTAAATGTTGCCACTCCCAAAGGAGTGACATGATGTCAATTGCTAATTTTTTAATTAATGTGACAACTAAGCATTCCTTGCTTTCTTTTATGGATTGCTTTATTAGTTACAATCAAATTTTTATAGTTGAGGATGATATTCTTAAAATGGCCTTCAGATATCCTAGATAGGAATGTTAAAATAGACTATGATGTCTTTTAGCTTGAAGAATGTGGAAGTCACTTATCAAAGGCCTATGAATGCTATCTTTCACGATTTAGTAGTTGTACTTTATAAGTTTATGTAGATGATATTATGAAGTCCAAAACGAGTACAAACCATGTCTAGAATTTGAGGAAAGCTTTCCAAAGGATGAGAATGCATAACTTGAAGTTAAATCCTTTAAAGTGCATTTTTGGAGTAAAAGTAGGAAACTTCATGGGTTTCTTGGCCTATCCAAGAGGGATTGAATTAGATAAAAATAAGGTAAAAGTGATTCTTAAAACAAAGCCATATCAAAATATGATACAATTTGAAGGTTTTTAGGCCAAATAAATTATGTTGGAAGATTTATCGCTAATTTTGCTGGTAAAAAAATGAGACTCAAATCACTTAAAGTTAACATTTTTTGATAAATTTCATTGAAAAGAAAGGTATCAGGAGACATTTAATAAGATCAAGGAATACCTAACCAAGCCTTCAATTTTAATGTTATATTAGAAAGGAATACTTTTAAGGCTATACATTTGAATCACAGAGGAATCTATCAGGTGTATGACACAAAATAATAAGGTAAGTTATGAGTAGGATATTTACAACTTAAGTAGAATTTTGACATCAACATAAAGGAAGTGCATACTTATTATGAAATTATACTTTGCACTATATTTTTCCTACTTAAAATTAAGACATTATTTTCTATAAAATCAGATTTGTTTGATTTTGCAAATTGATTTGAGGTAATATATATTGAATAAACTAGCCATTTCAAGGAATATTGGAAAGTGCCTTAAGACATTTATAGATTTTTATCTAGTTTATTATCCTCAAAATTCAATAAAGGGTTAGGCTTGCAAGCAACCTAATGATAGAATTCTAAGAGGGTGTATTTGCTTGCTAAAGGAAGCCTTAGGAGTTAAAATTTTGTGGTTTTAGCATCGAGAGATTAGCTGGAGTTAGAACAGTCATTACTTTGCAAAATGGATTAAAAACTTTCTCTCTCTCAAGATTGACTTCCTAATAATAATTAGGCTTAATATGAGGGCCTAATCTGAGCTAGAACTTTTGGTAGATCTTGGAGCTAAAGAAGTCCTTATTATGGGAGATTCTCATTTAGTGTTATGGTAAGTAGCAGGAAATTATACGTGTTTAAATTTAACTTTATTTCCTTGTTATATTGTTGTTATTCAATTATTGGAATTCTTTGATGAGGTTGAAATCCAAAATATTCCTTGAGAACAGAATTGTGAGGCGAATGAACTTTCTCAAATTACTTCTAATTTAAGGATAATTGGGGAGCTCATTCATAAATTTGTGGATAAACAATGGAAGTTCTCCATCTATATATAAAATAGGGACTTCTTTAGAGGTTTTCTACGTTGATAAAGAAGTTGTTTAGGATGGATGGATGAAATTAATCTTTTTTGAAGAACCATAGTAAAAAGGTGCTTAATAGAATTAAATTGTAGGCACTCAACTTTATATTTATTAAGGGAGTTTTATTTTGTTAAGGTAGAGATGGAATTTTAATAGATGTCTTAGGATTCCTAGGGCATTAATAGTGATGACGCAGGTTCATAAGGGAGAATATGTGGCTAGTCTAAATTTAAGATGAGATGGCTCATCAAGAGTCATATTTATTATTTTCGTACGATATTAAAGGATTGCATATCCTATAGAAAAAGTTGTCAGTAATGCCATAATTATAGAAGAATACAACAAAATCTAACCTCCAAATTACACTATATAATTAAGCCAAGTCCATTTAAAGGTTAGGTCATTAACTTAATTGGAAAAATATAACTACTTCCATTAAAGGTCGTAATTTTATTTTATTGGCAATGGATTATTTTACTACAAGGGTGGTGGATCAAACCATTAAAAAGGTTGAACAAATTGATGTCTTGAAATTTGTGAAGGAATATATTATTGAAATTTTGTAAAGGAATAAATTACTCATCAATTTGGAATTCCATAATCAAAAACAAATGACTAGGGATTATGTTTACTGGTCAAGAAGTTAAAGATTTTGCCATAGATTATAGTATACATTTATTGAATTCAACTCCTTACTATGCTTAGGCTAATAAATAAGACAAAGCATTGAATAAAGTAGTCATTGAATCCTAAAGAAGATGTTAGAGGAGAATCCCAAAGATTGGTGTAGGATTTGTTTAAAATTTTATGAGCATATTGAACTTCTTAATGCACTCTATAAGGGTCAGTCTTTTTACTTTGGCCTATGGCCATAATGTTATTGTCCCTATATAAGTAGTAATCTCATCTTTAATAGTGGCTAAACATAATGCCTTAAAGAAAGTTTAGTATTCTGATGTGATGATAATGGAATCAAAGGATCTAGATGAAGTTTATCTCTAGGCTTTGAATAACATGATTGCACAAAAAGAAAAGATGCGAAAATTTTACAATAAAAGAGTTTATAAATGGGAAGGTCAAGAAGGTGATTTGTTCTAAAAGATGATTTTGACATTTGAAATGAAAGAGAATGGAGAAAATGATCCCCTAATTGGGAAAAGCCATTCATAATTAATAGGGTTTTGGAAATTAATGCTTATTGACTATCTAACATAGAAGGTAAATCTCATAAATGTTTTATTAATGGGAAATATTTGAAACCCTATATGTCCACTCTGTGGGAGAGACCAAGTTTAAAAGAACACTAATAATATTCTCCGTAAGCAAAAACTTAAATTATTATTCAAGCAGTGATTATCCTAAGGGAAATAAAATTTAAAAATTAAGTAAGTCAACTTGTAGCCACTAAATTATTTATAAAGGGTGTAGAGAATTCAAAACTATTTTAGGTCAAAGAACAAGATCTCACCCATTGTTTAATGTATGAAATTTGATCTTCTTTATCTTGTTAGAATTTTTTGTTTCCAAAGGTTGACTTCTTCCTTTATAGCATTAGTGATTTTCTCATCTCTTTAAATGTCTATTTTCACTCGTTGAATTCCTGATTAAGTTGTTTGTTGTCCTATTTTAAAGCGTCTTGCTTCTACCTAATCAACTTACTAGCTCTTTCATGTTGAGCAGCTTGATCCTCTAAGGAGTCGAATTCTTTTTTTAGATATTGAATCTGTGCTAGGAGATTTTTTCCTTTGGCTATTTTTGTTTCATAATCCTATTAGTTCTTTTGTGAAAGGCTTAGTTTCTTATAGTAGAAAACTTGTCCATTATAGGATTTATTAAAGGAAGACAATAACTTTTTCAGTTTTGTTTAGGAGACCTCCAATAGCATATGATTAGGTCATAGCACCAATATAGGATAACATGCCTAGAAAAGATCTATTTTGAATTTCACTCAAGAATTAGAGTTTTTGCTGCATCATTAGCGTTAGTGACACCTTAGCTTTGGTAAACTCCTCATAATTAATTGATGGCATCGAATAAAAGAGGTATTAGGCAAAATTTCTAAAAAATTTATATTAAATGCTTCTTTAGAAGTTATTGTTGTTATCCAAACATCTCCTGCCTATAAGATATAAAATAGCTTGTCAAAAGTTTGAAGAATTTTTGTAAACATAAAGAGAATTCTTGTTTTATCTCTAGTAAAGTAACTTTTATGTTCTCTAGTTTAGGGGGAACTTATAACTTTCCCATATTCTATTTCATGGGAGAGGCTAAGTGGTGGTAGGTTTGATATTTGGTCATTTGTGGAAGAAAATTGGAGGTATAAATTTAAGAATAACATAAAAGAATTTAGAAATAGGCTTAGTGACTTCCACTTCTTCATTTAGCTTGGTGGTAGAGTGGATTTATTTTTTTTGTAGATTTCTTTAAGATTGGTATCTTTGCTTTCTTAGAGCTTAAAGGGGGTGGAGAATTCTCTTTGAATTTCCTCTTAATAGTAGGGACGATAACTATTTTTACTTCTTTTTGGCAAGTAGTCTTTTCCTTTTTTCTCACCTCCATCATTTAGAATTTTGAAATTTGAAACAATAGTAGTTAGTAATAAAGATCGAAATTAAATGATTTATTAAAGACCAAAGTAAAGAGAAGTATCTTTGAGGATTGTAAAATCTTAGTAAGGTACCAATTATTGGTAGCTCTTTCGCTACCAAAGATCGTAGACTTTTATATCATTAGAACTTACTATAGAAATCTTACACTTTAAGGTATAATAATGTTCAAATTTTCACATATGAATTTATCACTAATGACACCAACTTCGAAGGGGACTCCCATTGGGTAGTCCAGAAGATAGATGATAAAAGGATTTCTTAGAGAAAGACCAAGTTGCTAACTCCAAAGATAAAGCAAATATATATTAAAGACTAAGGCCATAATAGAAGGGCTATGGTTCAAAGCCTTGTCACCACTCAGTATACACACTCCTGGATTGGAATAAGATAAGAAGAGATTTTATGAATATTTGAATAAAGGGAGTCGAAAGGCTTGAAAATTTTCATCCCATAAGGTCTTTCACATAAGCTCTCAAAGGGGTTAAGTTGGTCCATTAACCTAGACTTTAAAGACAACAAAACACTAATAATATCCTTGGTTGAACTACTACATGGGCTTGTTGAGAGATGACGACCAAGATAGAACTATCAATTGAAGAAGTCCTTGCCTTTTCCAAGTACAACTGTAACAGGGGTATAGTCTATTTATCTATTGAACCCACCGTTCCACATTCTTTGGCCATGGTTTTAAGGATTTTTGAGGGTTTGAAAAAGGGAAATTCTAATAGGAAGTTTGATTACATCTCCTAAGTACGGGATAGGCAGTTAAGGAGATCCAACAAATAGAGGGACTCCAATAGTTAAAGGTAATTCCTATTCATAATCAAAGTGTGGAATTCCCTCTTAAATGTAGTAAAAAGGAGATTTGATGACTGAATTAAAATTAAGTCTAGAAAAGGTTTTAAGGTTTAAAAGTTTTCACCTTAATCTAATAAAGGCTAAAAGAAGCTTAGTATGAAATGAGACTACCTTATGTTTTATAATCTGTATGAAGAAAAAATTTATAAAAACTAATAAAATATTTGAATAAAAGATAAAGAGAAGTTAAGGAATTATATCTTTCACATTCAACTTATTGGATTCAGTGGAGGGTAAAGAAGATGTATGATTTTTAATAGCCAAAATAAAGGGAGAGCTCACTAGGTTTTGGAAGAATTTGCAAGGAAGAGAAGAAAGAAAGACTGGAGTAAGTAGAGAAGACAAAGACTGCTTAGAGTTTAAGGTAGTAAATGATTAAGAACTAGGGGAATTTATAAATCAGAAATCCCTAAAGGAGCAGTAAGAAATTGAAATTCAAATGGAGCAAATCTTATAGCTTCTATAAAGGGTAAGGAGCTAAGAGTCTTAAACTTGAAAGAGTCATGCTATAACCATTATGCCCAATGTTCCCTTTCAATCACGGATTCTTTTTAGCTAAGGGCTATATAAAGGTTATCTTTGTTACATTTTCGAGCATCTTCTACTAACTAGTTTTTTCTTGGTTCTTGAACTTCCTAAAGCCATTGGTCAATATCTAAATATTTGATCAACAACTTTGAACTGTGCATAGTTCTTTCAAAACATTTGCTTGATGGCTTCTAGTGGTATACTAATTTTCACCTTTTTGAAGGTCTCAAAGATCTCTCTCCTGTATTCCTCTTTTTTTGATTTAGCCAACGTGCAAGAGAAAGGAGGTACATATGCAATAAATGGTGTAGGCAAAGACAAATAAGTTTTTACCTTTATTGCATCTTAGGCTAGAGATTCATCTTTCTTTTCTCCTTCTTTATGCTTTTTTTTACCTATGTTGGTAAAGAAGAGCCAGATTGGATCTCCTTCCCACTTTTTAATATTATTTCACTCACTTTCTATTTAGGATTCACCACTATTTATGAAGGTAATTTTCCTTATGCTTATGTTTACAATTTACTAATAGAGGTGACTAAATGAGTGATATGATTTCTTAAATTTTCAAGGCTTACATTGTTTCCTATTAAAATTGTTGAGCATTATTAGCAAGAGCTTTAACAATTTCATCCAAAGATAACCGAAATTTGAAGGTTAAGATTGAGCTTGGGCATGTGCTTAAGGTTGTCTACTAAAATTCTGAGGTTAATATCTTTACCGTCCTTTTTTATTTTCATAGTGAAAATTTAGATGATCCCTTCATCCCAGATTATAATGATTTGAATAAGGGTCATATTTTCATTGAGATTGACCAATAAACCCCCTATTATATTAGCTTCTTGAATGGAGTCTTGTTACATTGTAAGACATATATCCGTAGGATAACTAGAGAATGAACATATTTTGCACACTCGTACAGATTACAATTGACCCATAGACATTTAATGAACCAAGTAGTAAATTTTGAAATTTTATCCTTAAGATTAGTAGTACTTACCTTATTCAATCGCTTAACGATTTCATCCATCTTTGTCCTAAATTATTAAGCATTTTTAGTCATTTATTAAATCAAATATCCAGCCACATCTAGTGTCTTATTTACCAAAGCTCTTTCACTAAATGCTTATACCATACTCCTATCCATTAGTAATAAAAATTCATAAAAGTACTAAATAAAAAGTTGCTTAGAAATATGATGGTGTGGGTAGCTAGCATATAATTCCTTAAACATCTCTTAGTATTTGTACAATGTTTCTCCAGTAAATTATCTTATCTCATATATCTATTTTTTAATATTGGTTACTCGTGACGCTAGAAAGAACTTCTCTAAGATCAATCTTTTCATTTCATTATATGTTGTCACTAAGCCAAAGGAACATAATAAAGCTAATCCTTTGCTTTATCTTTAAATGAGAGCGAAGAGGCTTTAAGATTAATTTATTCTTCTATCACTCCTTATAACTTCATTCTAGAGCAATCTAGCATGGAATTTTTTTCAAAATTTTATTTGAATCTTCACTTTCAAAACTATAACAAATAAGGAGTAAGTAAATCAAACCAGATTTTAGTTTAAAATCTACCTCAACATTTGGAAATCTTATGCATAAGGGCAACTGAGTCAAATCTAGTGTAGTTAACTCCCTCAATATTCAAGTGTTAAGATTTGTTATATTTTCTTTAACTTCTTAGAAATTAGAATCTTCACCAACTATTAAATTTATTTTAACTTTCACCTTTGAAGGTTAATGAATTTTTCCTTATCCTTAAATGATATTGTCCTTTTAATCTCTGGATTATATTATAATTCACATGTCAAAGGAGAATTGATTCATATAAGATAAAAGATTAGTAGTTAATTGTAAAATAAGCCAAAGAAACTAAGAAACAGTGCCAAAGTTTTAAACAAGCTATCGATTAAAATTAATCTTCGATTCACTAAACTTCTATAGTAGTGTGAAATTAGTTCAAATCCAAAGAGAACTAAAAATTAGTTTTCTTTTTCAATTGATAAAATAGAATGGTGGTTATCTTAATTAACTAATTAACTAAAATTAACAATGAATCAAAATAAAATAATTGAGTATAAAAATGAGATATTAAATTTTACTTAACTCTGGTTTAATGTAAGAATCTCATCTAATTGTATGATCATTGATCTTAAAAGAATCATTTTTCAGAACTCAAGCAATTACTTTGAAACGTATTATGATAGCCATAATAAATTTGAATTTTAGCAAATTAATTGATTGAAACCTAACATTAAAATCAAAACGTACAAATAATTGATTATGTAAGAAAAAATTCAATATCAATTGAATGATAGAAATAAGCTTAATGAAAAAGAATAAACCCTAAATGAAATAAATAGCAGTTTTTTTATATCTATTAATAGTGAGTGGTTAATGAGGTTCGAAAAAGGCAAAACATCTTTTCTTAATCCTAAAATGTGCGGCCACTTCCTTATTATGATCCAAGATTTATTCTCCCTCTCCAAAAGATACTATCCTTTTAGGTTCAATAATTATTTAGTTGAGGATGTTGATTTTGGACAAGCTATTATGAGGGGGCTGGCCAGTCTAGGTTTCAGGGTTACAAAACTTTTGTTTACATAAGGAGCTTATCTAAGATCAAAGATGAACTAAAGAAAATAAAGGGTGTGAGAAGTTGTGATACCTTTAAAGCTTGCATAAATGCAAAAGAAAAATTGAAAAAAATGAAGGAGGAAGTTTATAAACATCCTGGAGATGCTTATTGACTAATAGAAGGGAGGAATGCATTAATCTCCTTTCTTATAATAGAGAAAAATCATCACTCACTTTTAAAATAAAGAGCAAGATTGAGGTGGCTATAATAGAGGAAAAATACTAGCTACTTCCATAAGATTGTCTTAGCAAGGAAGAATCATAATATGATTTGTTTTATGTTAAATAGTGAAGGTAATATAATCTCCTCCTTATAAGGAAAAGGCCCTCAGATTCTTCAAAATCTTACTTGATGTTTTAGTAAGGATCTACAGGTATTGAGATCCTTCATAAGGCACCAGTTTTTTCTTGATGAAATCAATGTTTTGATTGCTTATGTGACTCTAATGAAATTGAAAAATTAGGGTATGAGATGAATCTAGAGAGAGCCCCTGGTTTAGATGGGATCAATGTAGTATTCTTCCAAAAAACTTAGCCTTAAATCAAAAACCTTGTGATTGATGAAGTCTTAGATGTATCTAGAAAATGGAAAATGATATCAGAGATAAACAATACATTCATATTCCTAACCTAAAGGTAAACAACTCTATCTCCCTTGGGGAACTTAGAATAATTACTTACTATAATTTTATCTATAAAATCATAGTCAAAATCCTTACTAAGAGATTGAGGTAAGTACTAAAGTTAGGAGTAAGGTTGTATATTACTAGACCTCCCCCGTGCATCAGCGAAATTTATAATGGGTATTGTTCTTGTTGTTATACTAAAGGATATCATTAATCAAGCCCAATGTTTTTTCTTGGAAGGAAGGATAATTGGATATATTATACTATTACGTCAAGAATTAATAAAAGGTTACTCCAAGAGGAAGTCACCCAAAAAACTATGCAATTAAGATCAAATTTAGTAAATCCTATCGTTCAATCAATTAAGAGTTATTGGGATATGTGCTAAATGCTTTTAAATTCCCTGAAAAATTTATACAATGGATAATATTGTGCTTATTAATGGCAAACCTTCATAGTTTTCAAAGGTAAAAGAGGGTTTAGGCAAGGGGATCTTGTCTCCCCTTACTTATTCATACTATGCTTAGACGTTGTCAAAAGGATGATAAGACATAATATTAGGAGTGGTCAAAATTTTAAGTATCATCATAGATGCAAGGAATATGAGATTATTTGTCTAGCTTTTACAGATGATCTAATATTGATATCTAGAGCTAATTAAAGATCTTTGAGCACTCTCATGAACTCCTTGCAATGATTCAGTGACCCATCGAGACTTGTAATAAATAGAGAGAAGAGTCATTTAGTATTATCAAGAAGCAGCCCATATATCACAAAGATTGATTCAAATTACTAGTCTAAACATTATATAATCTCCCTTTAAGCACTTGGGACTCCCCATTGTAGCCAGGAGACTATGATACTTTGAATGTATTCCATTAATTGAGATAGAAAAATATGTGGTGTAATAAGAGACTATCTCATGCAGGTATTTTACAATTGATTAAATCAGTAATTAACTCCTTATATATACAATGGTCCTAACACTTCTTCTTAGCTAAAGGAGTTATCAAAATAATTTAGATGGACATTAAATGGTTCTTATAGAGTGGAGAAAATGAATCTAGCCATCAGTCTAAATTTTCTTAGAAAAAGGTTTGCTCCCCAATTGAAGGTGGATTAGGAATTGCCTATATCAGATTGTTCAACAAAGTGTTATTAGGAAAGAGATTATAAAGAATAATAAGTGATAGGGAAGCCCTTTAGGTTAAATGGATACATACATATATAAGGGCAAATGTCTGCGGAAAGTCAAATGTAAACCATCCTACTCATGGTGCATGTCATAACTATTTAACTTAAGAACTTCAATGAAAGAGAATTTCAAATGCAAAATTGGTGACAATACACTACAAGAAAATCACTTAATAGCGTCGGAATATTTCCAACGGAAACCATTCCGTCGCTATTTGCTAACGGAAAATTATATTCCGTCGGTAAATACAATGTATTTAGCAACGAAAAATACATCCGTTGGTAATATTGGAGGGAAGAATTTCGCGCAAAATCTCTGACGGCATATAGTGACGCCAAAACCTACGGTGTCGGGAAAAAATACGGGAACCGTTCCTACAATTTAATTGCTTTGGACGCCTACTGACGGACAAGTTACTGTCGGTATATATACCAACGGAACATGCTGTTCTGTCAGTAAGAAATGTGGGAATTACTCCTGCAATTAGTTTACTGACAGAAGCCTTATTCTGTCGCAATATCTGGTAGCTTAAGTACCGACGAATGAAGCTTTTTGTTGGTAAATTGTTAACAAACATCGTCGTTTCGATGAAGATGAGACGATAAGCATTAATCACCGACGGAATCAATTTTTCGTCAGTAACTGTCGGCATCTTTGGTCGACGATTCGTTGAGATAACCCTAGAGTACTGACGGAATTTGTGTTCCGTCGGTATTTGAGTTTCCACTGTATAAATATCCGCTCTTTTACCGATGGAATGTTGTGTGTTCGTCGGTAACTGTCAGCAGGGAAACCTAGATTACTGACAGAATTTGTGTTCCGTCTGTATTTGAGTTTCCACCATATTAAATTGCCACTCTTTTATCGATAAAATGTTGTGTGTCCGTCGGTAACTGTCGGTAGGGAAACCTAGATTACCGATGGAATTTGTGTTCCGTTGGTATTTGAGTTTCCACCGTATTAAATTGCCACTCTTTTACCGATGGAATGTGTGTGTCCGTCGGTAACTGTCAGCGGTTGCGTCATTCTGTCGGTAATCCAGCTCCTTTAAGTCGGGCGCCAACCCCCCCTCGTGCGCTCATTTCTCTTCTCTCCTCACAAACCATTTGGTCTTCTATTTTTCGACTCCTTCTCTCGCATTTTTCGGTCATTTTCCGATTGTTGTCTTACTCATCATGTGTTGTTTGAAGTAAACTCTCTTATAGGTGTATTATTTCTACAAAAAAAAACATGTTTTTAGTTTTAAACGTGAATGTTTGGTTAGATTGAGATTATACATATTGCCTATGAAGTGTTTGATAAAATGCCTTTTATGATGTTTGAAATATTTTTTGTAATTGTTATGTTAATTTGAGAATTTGAATATGTAATTTTGATAAAATGTTTAATTTGAAGTTTTAATTTATCGAATTTAACATTTAATTGTGAATTTATTATATATATGAATATTGTCTTTAATTATTAATTAGTCTCCCTGTATCGACATAGATATCAGGGGTAAATAATGCAGATGAAGGAGACAGCTGTCAACCTGGAGTTGAGGGACCCGATGGAAGAAAGTACATCATAGTAGTCAATAATATGTAAGTGAAAATACATTTACCATTACATGTTATAATTAAGTTATATGTTCTAATTTTAAAAATGATATAAATTTATTTGTTTTTATATTACAGGTTTGTTCCATCTGGACCCTGTTCGAGGAATATGACATCAAAATTTAAGGAAAAGATTGATCCTGAGGGCTATTATTGGAAAAATATCTGATTGATCCTGAGGGCTATTATTAGAAGAATATCTCTAAGTCACAAAAGAATTTTACTATTATGAGTTTAAGGTACGATAGAATTAATTATTTCTTTTTTTCATATTAAATTTTTACATTAATTTGATAACTATTATTACATCAACAATATTTATCAAATATGTTTCCTTTTGTTACAGAAAGATTTTTTTGG
Organism: Erythroxylum urbanii; assembly: GCA_027568935.1. Classification (NCBI taxonomy): domain Eukaryota; kingdom Viridiplantae; phylum Streptophyta; class Magnoliopsida; order Malpighiales; family Erythroxylaceae; genus Erythroxylum; species Erythroxylum urbanii. The sequence goes on along the minus strand of JAOQML010012060.1, from coordinate 872 downwards.
GATCCTCAATTGGACGAGATCGTATATCGAGTATGGGAGTCGAGAGCGTGTACACGATATCGCAATTTTGTTGGTGCGATACGCAGGGCAGCTGTACAACTGCCTTTTATTTTTGAAGACATTTGGAGTCGTTGGCTGATGTATTGGACATCACCTGCGACGATGTCAATTTTATAGCGTAATTCGGCCAACAGACTTGGAGGACCCGAGGGAGAGAGTCTTCCCGTACATATGGGAGGTTCTATTACCCACCAAGAGCATACAAAAAGACTTGTAAGTATCTATTTTAATTGATTGCTTTATTTTCATTGAATTTGCTTTATAAAATCTATTTTAGTTATAATTAACATTTTATTCCTATGCAGGAAAAGTCTTTGGGCGTGGCACCTACAGCCCATCAACTGTTTCTGCACACTCATACTAAGAAGCATGACGGGGTGACGTTTGTCAATGAATGTTGTAGAGAAGTAAATGTAAGTGACATTTATGATTTAATATTAATAATATTTGAGAGGATATTCAGACTAGGATCATTTGCGAATACTTTTTATTCGCAATCCTCCACGTCGAATACAGCAGCATCTACTAGGCGGTCCAACAAAGTGGAGGCGCTTGAGAGTAAGGTGCAGACATTGTTCACTCAGTTGCAACAGACGTTGGAAGAGGTGCATCAGTTGCAAGAGTCGATGGTTGCGCAACAACAGACGATAGCAGCGCAACAACAGTCATTAGATCTATACGCTCAGCTCCGTCGGGAGGTTGATCAATTAAAGGGCAAGGGCAGCAGGTCGCGGTACCTACCACATGATCCACCAGCTCCTGATCAGTAGTATAGTATTGTTCATTTACTTTGTATTAAAGATATGATTATT
>JAOQML010012059.1:0-41583 GCA_027568935.1 Erythroxylum urbanii | reverse complement strand
ATGAACTCGCCGTCGTCGGATGCAGCGATCCGAACGCCCCTCCCCTAGAAGTCCTCTGACATGACGCCGAGACTCGGTCGAGGGGGTCGATCGCCCGCCTCTTGGTTGCACTTGAGGTGGGCAGCATGCAAGTTGCCAGGATCCTCGGCAAGGTGTGGGTGTGTGCTCTTCGGATACGGAAAGTGGTCGACGCTGAATGAGTCGGGGTCGGGCCACTTCAGTTCGTAGCCGATGCTCATGCCGCAGCGACAGCAGGACTCACGCCGTGCTCGCACCTCGGCCTTGAGTCTGACCCAACGACCGCCGCGACGTCCGCTGTTTGCGCCCACTCAGTTCTCACCGCGGATCAGGTGCGCCTCGATCAGTACCATCGGCGGCTCAACGGGGCAGCCACATGCGCGCACCTCGCACAGCGGGCAAGGCCGCCTCTGCACAACCGGACTCTTGCCGGTGGTGCGGTGACACGTTCTGACAGCGACATGTGTCTGCCGATCCCTAGCGACCTGGTGCCTTATGCCCTAGGTCTACTGGTAGTTGTTGCGGGTGTTGCAGTCCCACGAGTCGAGCGCGCACGTATCAGTGATGGGTCGCTGCTGCGTGGAAGATTGGGGGTGCCGAGGTGGGCCGCTTTCGACGGCTGACACCCACCTCGCGCTATGTCACGACTAGGCGGTTTATCCCGCAAAGCAGGACGCCAGAGACGCTGGTCTCTTGTCGCCGATCTTGTAAACGCCTCACCAATCCCAGAGGAGGGCGAGGAACAAAACCGCCACCGGATTCCCGGAAGCGGGGTCTAGGGGTCAAACAAACAGCCGCAGGTCGCGCAACGTTTCCCACGCGTCGAGGTGCGAGTCGATGCGTCGGTGCCAGATGTCGTAGGTCTTGGCGTCGGCGGATGCTGCACGTGCGGCGGTGACGAGGTGCGCGAGAGCTTCGGCTAACTCGTCCTGCGTGGTGTCCTCGTCGATCTTCATGAGACCTCCGAGCGTGAGTACCCGATGAGAGATTCGAACTCCCAAGCCTGTGAAGGCAAGCGATTTTTGAGATCGCCCTGTCTACCGATTCCAGCAATCGGGCAAGCGGTTAAACGCCAACACCGCGCCTCTTGGGGTTGCCAAGTAACGCGGTGTTGGCTCTAACGATAGCACATGGCTATGGACTTATGCCATCTGTCTATAGCGCCCACGTCGATGTGTCGTGTCGTCGATGGCTCGAGCGTCGGCCCAGTTGACCTCGATGCGCCCGTTCTCGACCCGACTTGCAACCTTCGGCTCGATCGACAGACCGGCCTCGCTCTCGGTCTTCAGCCAGTTGCGAATCGACTTTGGGCTGCGGGCGAGGGCGGTTGATGCCTGCATGACGCTGACCCACTCGGGCGGGTCTCCGCGCTTTACAAGCATCTGTCGCCAGCACGCCCTCACGCCGTCGATGTCGTAAGGCGCGAGGCAGTTGGGGCAGTACCAGGAGTCGTCGCTGCGGTCCTCGTTGGCGCCGTGGCGAACTGAGAGCCTCGGAGCAGGCGGGCAAGCCTTGCACTCCGCCTTGATCCTGTCGGGCCTCTCACCGGCCTTCAGGACGTTCTCAAGGCGTGCCACGACCCGGCGCAGGTCCTTCGCGAGCTCGTCGGCCGGGAGGAAGTTGGGGATGCCATCCTTGTCCTCGGCGAGACACCAGTCGATGCTCGCTCTGATTCCATCGGCCTCCCGCGTGATCGTCGCCCGAACTTCGGACGGCGCAAGCCCCCGGTGCTCGCGAATCACGTCGTGCCATGACGCCAGCACGAGCAGCGGGGGAGCGTCGTCCGTCTCGGGGTCGGCGAGTCCGTCCTTCGCGTTCGTCCTCCCCATCAGGTCCGAAAGCTGCCGGTACCCATAAGCCTCAAGGTTTGCGACGGGTCCGAGGTAGTTGAGCGCGTCACCTCCTGGCATGTTCTTATCGGCGTACCTGTGCAGCGCCTCGTCTTCAAGGTCGCGGTACAGCACGACGATGGACGTGAGGGACTGGGCGATGTCGAGCCCGATGTCGGCGGTCATGCGTTCTCCTTGTCCAGTCCTGCGATGTCTCGATAGGTGGCCGCTGCGGTGTGCAGTCGGTGGCAGAGGTCGATAAGGGTTTCGAGGTTCAGGCGGACGGCTCTTGCGTCTTCCCCGTGTCGGATGGCGTCTGCGAGCTGGTCGATCATGACGGGGATGGGCGTCGGCTCAGTAGTGCTCATGGTCGCCTCCGTGGTGGCGTCGAAGTAGGCAGGTGGAAATGTCGCATTTGCGTCCGCCGCAGGTCTTGCAGCGGACAGGGACGCCGGGACCGGACTGCCTGTTGACCAGGGCGATGCCGGGGGCAACGGTCGGCACGTCATGCCAGGCGACCCACTCGTGGTCGTGGGAGCCGTCTGTCTGCGGGCACGTGTGGTCAGGGTGCAGATACGAGTTGCTGTGGCACTCCCACGCGATCGGCCACGGCGCCCCGTCCTGGTGCTCCGGCTCTCGCTGGCACAGAGCCAGCCTCCCGGCGTTCATTCCGGCCCCTCGGGGAGAAGGGCGCGGAGGGGCTGCAGGTCGACGATGGCCGAGCCCAGCGGTGTCACCTCGGGAGGGTGCTGCTCGTAGAAGTGCTCGCTGCACTTCGGTCCACCCTGCTCCTTGCGGTAGAGCCGTCCCCACGCGATCGCGACGGCAGGCTGGTCGCAGATGTCACGACCGGCTGTGTCGCGCTCGTTGCACCGGATCGCGCCGAGCGCCTTCCGCAACGCTGCTGCCGGGACCGTGTCAGCGAGAGCAGCACGAGCCTCGTCCAGGGCCCTGTCGCGCGCCACGATCAACGCCAGCTGGTCCGCGGCCCATGCCTCCCGTAGACGTTCGACCTCGGCCAGCAGGTCAGCATTTTCGCGCCTCAGGCGGGCGACCGGGCCACGGTTATCTGCCTGTTCTTGCGCGGTAGCCCAGCGGACATTCCCAGGGGCGTAGTCGCCGTCGTTATCGATTCGGTCCAACGAATGAAGCTTTGACGGCCGCGGACCCACGTCTTCCACGAAGCGCTTGAAGTCGCTGGCCCAGACCTCGGCGATTTTGATGCCGCGACCCCCGTAGCGCGGGTATGCCTTGTCGGACACGCTGAGGCAACGTCGTCGGATGCCTGTCCAAATTTGATAAAGGTCGTGGCCCGGCCTGCCGCCGGTCTTTGATTGCCCGTGGGTTTGCAGCCGGTCACGGTTAGCATCCGCAACAGCACAGCCGCACGAGGTCGTCTTACCGCCACGGAGGTTGGAGCCATGCGTGGTCGTCGTTCCGCCGCAATCGCACACGCATACCCAGCGCGCTTGACCCGAGTTGGCGGTGTTGCTGGCGCGGGCGATGACAGTCAGCCTCCCGAATCGCTGCCCAGTCAAATCGATCATCTTCATGCCCGGCCCTCCAGTTCGGCAATGCGGCCATCTGCCGCTTCTAGCGCCGCGATAAGCAGCGGGATGTCCGTGCGGGCGTGCGCGATGAACTCGGCGTCGGCGTCGCCTTGCTCCTGACCGTCGTGGGCGAACGTCCAGACGATCCAGTCCCTCTCGCCAGCGCCACGCAGGAGCGTTCCGCCACCTTCACCGCTGGCGGTGTCCACGTCGTCGGCGATCAGCGTCCACGGCCCCTCTGTTGCCGCCTCCACCCTCGCCCGGACCGCGTCCAGGTCCAGCTCGTCGGCGCTCACTGGCCGGGCCATCAGAACAACCTCGGATCGGTTGAGCCCTCGGGCCCGTAGTCGGAGTCGTCGAGGTCCCACCACTCGTCGGTCTGGTTGTCCCAGACGACGTCGAGCCCGCATGTCCGGCAGCGGGTGAGGTGCAGGCGGCGGATCGGCCAGGCGGGGACGGTCTTGCGGACGCCGACGGTGCGGCCTGTGCGCTTCAGGCGCCGCACGCCGTCGACCTCGAACGTCTCACCCGGGAGTGGATGGACAGCGCCCACCGAGTGCAGGACATCGTGGTCAGGAGCGCCGCAGTTCGTGCACACAGCCTGCGCGCGCTGCGCCTTCGTCATGTGGAACTCGAGCGTTGTCAGAGGCTGGGGGGTCAGCTCGTCCCACTCGACGCGGCGGCCGTCCCACAGGACCGGTAGGGGGCGGCCCATGACGCCGTGCACCACGTGGAGGCCCATCAGTCGCACACGCGCGCTCACTGGTCGGCTCCACGGGCGACGAGGACCCCGTCAGCGACGGCCGACTGCGCGGCAGCCAGTAGCGCCTCCCCAAGTGGCGCCAGCATGTCCCTGCGGATGCGAAGTGCGTATCCTCCGGCGTGCCAATGCTGCGACCACAGCAAGTTGACATCGGTGCCGAGATGCTTCAGCCAGACGTGCTGCGGCCCACCAGGATTCACGGTGGCGCTGAGGATTTCCGCCTGGTCGGTGACGATTGCGATGTAGTCGCCCGAGTTGGCCTGGTCCGGCGTCACGAGGATGTCGAGCATGTTGTCAGCCACGGTCGACGCCGCCTTCGGCTCCACGGGCGATGCGGGCGGCGTGGTAACGAGCGGCGTGGTACGACCCACGGGACGAAACGAGCCCCGGTGTCAGCGCCTCGATCTCGCGTGCGATCTCCTCACGCACCTCAGCCACGAGCGGGCCACGGGCAGCGGCGAGAGCGGCAGCGAAAGCCTCGTCGGGGTCGTACTGGACGAAGCGATTCGAGGCCGCTGCGTGAGCCCACTTCGCTGCCTCGACCGCCTCCGCGGGCGGCGTCCACCCGCTCATCGGCTCATTCCTGTTCTCACTCATGCTGCGTTCCCTTCGTCGTCCAGGTGGCTGTTGATGACTTCCTGCGTGTTCCGTGGCTCCCGTGGCGTGTCGGGTTCGCGTTGGGTGGTTGCTGCTCGTTTTGCTTCGGTTGCGGCTTTGTCGATGGCGGCTCGTTGCTCAGGTGTGGGCAGCGCGCTCGGTCGTTTGACGAGCGGGTTGGTGAACGGGTGGTCGGTGTCGTTGTGCAGGGGCCATCCGCCGCTACTGCCGCAGACGATGCATGTCTCGTGATCGACGGCCCGGTACGTCTGTGTTGCGACGGTCCCGGTTCGGAGCTTCTTCCACGGCCCGTCTTGGTCGACTCGTGCCGGCGACTTGGTTTCGGGGTCGAGCGCGATGAAGACGAGTTCGAGTGCAAGGTCGAGGTATGGCCGTTCTTTGCGCTTTGCCAGGAAGGTGACGAGCGATGGAACAGGCCAGTCTGGTCGAAGCGCGTTGATGGCTTGTGCGAGTCGTTCGCCTTCTTCTCTTGTCAGCATCCCAATTCCAATCGGCTCGGAATCCGCGCATCACTTAAGTGACGATTTGGGATTGGGTGAGAGCGATCACCCAAAATCAGACGTAACAAAATCTCTGGTCTGGTCTGGTCTGGTCTGGACGTTGTACGAAACGCGTTACGAACGTTGTGTGTAACGCCGTTACAAACGCTGTTACACGTCGGCGTCTTTGCCATGCTCAGCCCTCCACTTCGCGAGTCGTTCGGCGTCCTTGCGTCTCTTCTCGTCCCACCACGCTTTTGACTTGTTCCATTGCAGGTAGTCGTGGAGTAGGTAGTGGCCGTCGCGTCCTTGCGGGCACGTCTTGGTGTTGCAGCCGTCGCCCATCGGGTGGAGTAGGCCAGCACCTTCGAGCTCCTTGACGGTCGCTGGCTTGTAGCCCTTGCGGCCCTTGATCTGTCCCGGTGTGAGATAGCCGTCCAGAGTGAACTTGGCGACGTAGAACATGCAGCCGCCGTGCAGCCGATAGGCCGAGTCTGAGAGGGCGTCAACCTTGGGATGATCGTGGTAGTTGTCATCGAGGTTGAGGTATGGCAACTCACGACACCTCCAAGCGAGCATCTGGCCATCCGAGGTAAACGAAGTAAGCGCATGTTGCGGCGTCCCACTCGTCCACGTGACCCCAGGTCGAAAGATCCTCGCGGCCGGGGACGGTGAGCGGCGTCATCAAGTGCCCGAACTCGCAGTAGCGATAGGCGGCCATCATTTGGCACCCCCGAGCGCGAGCCTGTAGGGATTGTCGTCAGTAGTCATTCCGCCCCAAGGAATATCGGTCCCGTAGCGGTTGATGGCCTCGGCGTATCCCTCGTCCCACGCATCAGCCAGTAGGCGCATGACCCACGACGCGATGGCGTTAGCGGCGGGCGTGCTGATTGGGACAGCGCAGCCGTGGCCGTCAGGCACGCCACGGAGGGCGGTGGCGAGAGTGTCGACGTGCGCGGTACTCATGCGACACCGCCGAAGTCCAGCGCGTATCGCCGTTGCTGGATGCGCTTGGCGATGGTCTCGGCGTGCTTCTCGTCGCGTTCAATGACGATGCACTTGCGGCCCGCCTCGGCCGCTGCGAGTGCGGTCGTGCCGCTACCGCCGAACGGGTCCAGGATGGTTTCGCCGGGGTCGGTGAACTGGTCGACCAGTGCTTCCATGAGAGGCAGCGGCTTTTGCGTCGGGTGCAGCCGGGCGTCGCTATTCCGTCCCCGGTCCAGCACGATCGGCACGGACCACCATGCGTGCGAGCCGCCACCGTTCCAATTCTTCTTGCCCTTCGGGTGGCAAATGGTGATGGCTTCGAATGCGGTCGCGGGTCGGTCGCCGCTGAACTGCGGCGTTGAGCCGACCTTGTGCCACGCTCCGGTTCGGACGTAGTCGAGGCCGGCGTCGGTCAGGTCCTCGCGCCAGAGGTGGTCGCTCTCCACGTCAGAGAACACGAGCACCCACCTCTTGGCGAGACGGGCGAACTCGGTGGCACAGAGGCCACGAAGCTCGGGGGCAAGGTGCGTGAATCCGAGGTCCACTGTGCGCGGCGTGGTCTTGCCGTACTGCTGTCGCGAAGGGTCCATCCCGGCGCCGTTGCGCCGAGCGTTCCCGTGGACGTGCTCACTGTAGGGCGGATCGGTGATGATGTGCTCGACCGGCTCGAGGCCGGGAAGGATCTCCTCACACGAACCGAGTAGTACGGTAACGGCATCATCGGAGTAGTACGGGGTATGCTGGCTGTCAGCCATTTGAGCTCCTGGTAATAGCAGGTGTTCGGTGGTCAGACCCCGGGTCAACACATGTTGGTGCGGGCGAGCACTCCGTCGTGTCTGACGAACGATCTGATGAGCAGCTCGGCGGTGTCTTCGTCGACTACTACAAAGCGTGCTACAGACAGTTTCTTGACCGCGGCGGCCACTTTTGCGGCCGTGTTGCCCTTCGAAAGTGTCGCAAGGCGGCCTGGGAAGTAGTCGATGACGCCCGCGTATGACAGTCCCGGTTGGCTCAGGATGGTGTCGTACATGTGCTGCGCGTCAGCTGTCAGTTCCCGGAAGTCGTCGTCTCGCCACCTCGCGACTTGGATGCGTGCGTGGTCTCTGGCCATCAGGCGGCACCCCCGTCGAGCAAGGAGGTCTGCGCCAGTCGCGTCCTCAGCGACAGATCGAGGTAGTCGGCGCTGAGGTCGACACCGACGTAGCGCCGCCCGTGTCGGGCAGCAGCGAGTCCGGTCGTTCCCGAGCCGCTGAACGGATCGAGCACCACGCCACCCGGCTTGCATCCAGCCTGGATCGCGCGTTCAGCGAGAGCGACTGGCATGACCGCAAAATGCGCCTCGCCAAACGGTTGTGTGGCGATCGTCCAGACGTCGCCGGGATTGCGACCACCCTTGTCATCAGCGGAACGGTGCTGGCTCCCGGTGGGGGCAAGATTCTTACTCGACGCTTTGCCGTGTGTTCGACCCGCACGGTGCTGCACTGCGGACTCCCCACTTCTCCCCGGCAGCACGGCCTCCTTGCTGTCGCGGGCCCAGCTCAGATTGGGCGCATCGGCGGCGTAGACCATCGGCTCGCGGATCGGGTCAAGGTCGAACCAGTAACGCGGCGACTTACTGAACATGAAGACATGCTCGTGTTTAGTCGTCAGTCGATCGGTCACCGATTCGGGCATTCCGTTCGGCTTGGCCCAGACGATGTCGTTGCGGAGAATCCAACCGAAATCCTGTAGCGCGAAGGCGACCCTCCAGGGGATGCCTAGCAGATTCTTTGCGGGGCGATCGGGGGAGCGCCAGTCGGTGCTGAACGGCTTCTGCGCGAAGCTGTCGCCGATATTCAGCCACAGCGTCCCGTCGTCCGTGAGTACCCGGCGCACCTCGGAGAACAGTGCCCGCATCGTCGTGACATACCCGGCGGGCGAGCTTTCGAGACCGTACTGCCCCTCCTCGCCGTAGTCACGGAGGCCGAAGTAGGGCGGTGATGTGACGCAGCAGTCGACGCTGCCATCTGGGAGGTTGCGAAGAACCTCAAGAGAGTCTCCGTGGTAGAGCGTCACGCTCTCATCGGAGTAGTACGGGGTATGCTGGCTGTCAGCCATTTGAGCTCCTGGTCCATTCAGGTGTTCCGGTGGTCAGGCTCCGGGTCCCGCGTGTTCCACCACGCGCCGGAGCCGTTTTCTTTTGTCCTCTAATTGTCTCATATTGCAGGGCATTTCCCGAGCGTCGATCGCCCCCATGAAGCCGCTTTTTCGCAGCCGCAACACGCCTCTGCAACCCGCGTTCACCGATCCCGAAGCGTGTTGCTGCAGTTGCGAATGACTCGCCGGTTTCGAGCATGAAAGCCAAATCTTCGAGGAACGCGAGGTCGGCTTCTCGGGAGTGGATTGGGGCGCTCATGTCAGCTCCTTGCCGTCTCGCCACACGCGGACCGATCGGCCGGTGGGAGAGATGCTGATTTCGACCCTGCGGTGGGCCGTCTTGACCCACAGGACCCGCCGCTCTCGGTGCATGAAGACGCGGGATATGTCTGCCGGACCCCACTTGAAGCCGTAGTTGGTGAATCCGTCGCTCATGCGGCACTCTCCATTCGTGTAGGTCGGTAGTAGTTGATGTCGGCAGCCCATGAAGCTCGGGCTGCATCGGCGGTGGCCCAGACGAGACACGCCGGGCACGACTCGTTTGCGTCTCGCAACAGGCAGCCGCAATGACAGGTGACGCCGGTGACTCGCGGGCCGATCGGTTTGATGCGGTCGAAGTTGCGGGCCAGGGTCGCCATGAGTGACTCGACGCCGAGATGCATCGACAGGTCCACGCCGCGCAACTCCTCAGGTTCATCAACAGGTCGCGGTCCGGTCCAAACTTTGATGCCGCCGCGTGTGACCCATTCGCCGCCCGTCAGTTCGTCGCTCATGCGGCATCCCTGCTTTTCTCCCTGCGTGCGACCCGTGCCGACTTCATCGCTGCGGCACAATCAGCGCAGGCGTCTTGTCCCCGGGTTCGGTGCTGTCGGTAGCCACCCTCGGTGCCGTGGATGATTGGACGCCGCTCGGGAACCTCGTAGCCGTATGACCGGAGCTCGGCATCACTCGGCTCAGGAAACTCGCCCACGAACCGGACGACGCGCTTGAACGGGTCGAGTCTCCATGCACCGCTCATGACGTCCACCACCCGCAGTTACGGGCGCAGCAGATCATCTTCGTGCCGGGGTAGCGGTAGGGGATGTGGCCGCGTCGACCACACCAGGCGCGACGGAATCTGGCGATCATTCGTTGCTCCATTCCGCCCAAAGCGAGGGCTTGTCGCGGGTCACCTGGTGGTAGGTGATCCCGTTGCGTGGGATGTGGGTTGCGAGTAGTGGCAGCGCACCGATCAGCTCGGCAGCGGCACAGAGTCGGTCGCGGTCTGCGGGTCCGAGGGTCTTGGATTTGCGGCCGACTTGGATGAGAGCGGCACCCCAGAGCGGATGACCCATGAGGAGGTCGCCGGCACCCTTGGACGCTGCGGCTCGCATGACGAACTCCCAGCCCGCCGAGATCAAGTCGTCTCGAACCAGATACTCCGATGAGCGGCCGATGGATGCGGTGCTCATAGCGTCCGCCACCTCGGCTGGGAGGCGCGTTCACGAACAGCACGCTCGGCGATACGCAGATCGTCATAGCCCATGCGGCGCCACTCGGGGCCCCTCCACGCCATTCGATTGTCGTGGGTGACCCCACAGCCCGGGCACTTCCACATGTCACAGTCGGAATAGCGGCCGGTGACAGCAACCTCACCCAAGTCGAACTCTGTGCCGCACGAGTGGCAACGCGCCGGCATCCCCGCGCTGTTGCGACTCACGCCGCACCCCCAGCCGCGAACACGTGCCTGGACCCGTAGCCGCGCGCCAACGTCTCACTGTCAACCCACGGGAAGTCGGCGTCACATGTCGTGCAGGTAGGCCGGAAGACTCGAATTCGACCGAGGACGGCACGTGACACCCACTTGGCTTGCAGGTCGTAGGCGATGCGGTGGGCGGTCATCGGACGTCCCTGCAAGGCTCTTCGGGGCACCATTGCCAAGCGGTCGGGTGTACGCGGTCGTGCCAATCACGGACGATCACCGCAACCTCATTGCTGCTCGGCGGGATAATGCTCGGGAAGCCGGGTGCACTGTTGTCCCCGACGTACACCCATCCAGCCTCTTCGAGCTCTTCTGGCTCGATCGTGTAGTCGACATACTCGGTCCCCTGGAACGCGGGCGCACCCTTCGATGCACGCCGCGCGCTCATGCCGCACCCGCGTTCGGATCGACATCGGCGCCGGACTGGGGGAGTTGCGGTTGCGCGATCTGGTCGGCGTTCGACTTCAGCTCGGCAAGGTCGGCGTCTGTCCACTCGGCGATCGGCTTACCAACGTGGGCTTCGAGGTTCGACTGGCTGACCTTGTGGGTGGCTGCGAACCAGTCGACGGCCTTCTGTGCGCGGGACGTGTTGTCGGGCTTGGGTGCGTCGGGGAGGGGGTCGACGGTGAACTCGCCGAACTTGCCCTTGGAGATCGGCAGGGTGACGGTGATGCGCTTGTCGATGTGGCTGGCGTGAGAGATGCGTGTGCCACCTGTGCGTGCTTTGCCGAACGAAACCTTGTCGTCGCGGAACAGGCGCACGCGGCGACCGGCCCAGGCGTCGGATTCGCTGCCCCACATCTCGGACAGGAGTCGACGCATCGTGAGGCCGGGCTTCCACGGTCTCGGGTACTCCGCGAGCGTGATGGACAACGGCTGGTCGTCGCTGCCCGTCAGAGTGGCGCCCGCGATCGTGAAGTCTCGAGCACCGCCCATCAGGTCAACGTTGTCGAGCTGTGTGCTGTTGCTGACGAGCGTCGCTGCAATGTCAACCATGTTCAGACTCCTTCGTAGATCGGGCCGGCGATCTCTTCCGCTTCATATGAAGCCCACGCGGGCAGGTCGGTGACGTGGATCTCGCCGTCGTAGCCGGGCCATTCACCAGAGGCGAGGCAGGCGGCGTAGGTGGCGATGGCCTTCTTGACGAGCAGGTCGCCGACGATGCGGTCAGACACGCTCATCTCGTGGACCGACACCATGTGCGGCCGGTTCTTCCCGACCGCTACGAACAGCAGTGCTGGGTCGTCGTAGCCGAGGAGCATCAGCACTCGGCGGTAGAACGCCATCGACAGGTGGTAGCGGCGTTCGGCGATCTCGCGGTTAAACGTCCGCGGGTTCGCGCCCTGGATGGTCGTCTTGAGGTCGACGATCGCGACCCGGTCAGCGCCCCACTCGGGGAGTCGCAGCCAGTCCATGCGCGCTTGGAGGTGAACACCAAACTCCGCATCGAAGACGAGCGCGGACACCTCGGGCTTGCCGTTGGTGAACTGCTCAGCGGCGACGGGGGACTTGGCCACCGCTTCGGCCATCGTATTCGAGGGCGCGACGTCGGCGGCGAGGATCGGGTGGCGCTTGGCGGCGTAGGACTCGTCGCGCGCTGCCCGGGCCTCCTTCGTCCGCCATGAGTCGAACTCGTGGACGTCGATCGTCTTGAAGCCACCCTCAAGGACGAGCTCGTGAACGGCCTGACCCTCATCGAACGCGGCCCGCTCGATCCGGTTCTGCTGTTCGTAGATGAACTCGGCCGGGGACTTGGTGACGATCGTCTTAGCCATCGACGACGACAGCGGCTTCGGATCGGCCAGCATCCCGGCGTGGTACTCGTCGTTCGGGATGTCCGTGTATAGGCCCGGCTTTCTGACGAGACTCACAGCGCACCCCCGAACACCATCGGGGCAACGTCAGCGGCGTCGTATCTGGCGAACAGGCGAGCGCAAAGGTTCAGCTCGTCGTCGGTGGTCTCGTTGTTGTTGAGCCACTGGTACTCGGTGTCGGAGAGTTTGAAGGTCATGCGCTTTTCCTGTCTGTGAGATTGAGGGGGCACGAGTAGTTCCGTGTTGTCGGATTCCAGATCGTCTGCGGGTCGTCGATGTCGCACCCGTGCTGGCACCTGTCGTCGATCCACCGGCAACTCACGACCCACCGCCGCAAGACGGAGATCATGCGCGGGCCACCATTGCGGGGTTCATGGCGGCGGCGGGCGGCGTCCAGTCGGCGCCGGCGTACCTCGCACGCTGCTTCAGCATCTCGGCTGCGGCTTCGACCGGTGCCCATGTCTCCCAGCCCTCGCTGTTGTGGAAGCGCCCGCTGCTCACGGAGAATCCCCAGGTGGAGTCCCAGTCGCCGTACTTCTGCCGGCCGTTCGGTATGCCGCCGTCGACCCGGAAGTCAACCGACTCGCGGATGATCGGCTTCAGGAATCGCTTGCGGGTCCACGTGCGTCGTTCCCAGTGCGCGAGTGCGGGGTAGTCGCCCTCGGGCATCGAGATGACGACAGGGATCGCGTCGCCTTCCTCCAGGTGGTGGACGGGCTTGCCGCAGATCGCTGACTTCCACGACCAGGAGCCCTGCATCCACTTCGGGTCGCGGACGCTGCCCTCACCTTCGACAGCGCCGAGCTGCCAGCGGACACTGTCGGCGCCGATGTTGAGCGAGACGACCTTCGACTTGTAGCGATCGCGGCCCTTCGACGCGGCGCGGCGGCTGCGCCAGTTGGCGATGCGGTTACCCAGCGCGCTAGTGCCGAAGTAGAACCCTCGCCAGAACGGCACGATGAGGTGGGCGTCGAGGGGGGTCGCGGAGCCGGCGTTGCCGATCTTGATCTTGATCGAGAACTGGTCGACGTAGCTATTGGAGACCTCGAGGTGGGATTCGGCGCGGCGGGGTGTCCAGTAGATGGCGCCCTCCGCGAGTGCCCGTTCCATCAGTGCGCGGGGGTCGGTCGGCGCGGTCCACCGCTTCGCTTCGTCAGTCAGGTGGGGACGGAGGGTGCACCGGGAGCACTCGTGGAACCCACTGCCGTACTTCAGGGACACCCACTCGACCTTGTGACCCAGGACGGCGCAGTCGACCGGGTAGGGCATATCGTGATGGAGGAAGTAGCGGCGCGTACCGCCGCGGTGGGAGGTGAACGCGTGCGGGTGGAGATGGGCGAATCTGGTCATGCTCATGCGCTTCTCGCTTCGTTCAGAGGGATGCAGACGAACTGGCCGTCCACGATTTGGTGTTCTTCGACGTACAGGCCGCAGACATGGGCCACATCCCCGTCGAGCCAGTAGCCGTCCGATTCGCCGTTCACGACCCACCGCCGCAATCAGGGCAAGCCATGAAGCCAGCCCGGTCATGACTGACGAACCAGGACGCGTTACAGGTGCGTCTCGACATGTCGCGGCTTGTGGTGTCGACGCAATCGCTGAGTGGCGGGAGGTCGGGCTCGGGGTGATCGTGGAGCCAGTCCGTCCGGGCTTCTGCGTCGGCGAAGTTGATGGTCATGCGGCCGCCTCGATAGCTTCCGGGGCGTTGGCCGCGAACACGGCCTGTGCGAATCCCATCGGCGTTGCGCTACGGAAGTTGCCGCGCTCGGGTCCGGGTGGCGCCTTGTGAATGCGGTCGTCAGGGGTGCCGGCCAATGGGTCGCGCTGCGGACTTGGCATCACGAAGCCGTTGCCGGTCCAGAGTTGAGTGCGCTTGGTGTAGTTGTCTCCGGGCTCCAGCACCGTGTAGTCGGCGGGGTGGAACCAGTGGTCAGCCGGCCCGAAGACCCGCGACAGCACCGACACCGGGTTCTCGACGAAGAACGGCGCCCCACTGATAGCGCCGATGGTCCGGCACTGCTCAGCAACCGCGACAGCCTTTGCCTGGAACATCGGGTCCGCTTGACGTTTCGACTCGAACCAACGTGCGCCACTGACTGCCATGTCAGTGCATGGCGGGAAGCCGGCCACGAAGACGACGCGCTCGTTGCGGATGACGTCACCTAAGAATGAGGACGCATCCTCGACGGTCCCGGCGAACTTGGTGACGCGACCTGACGTCCGTGTGGTGTCGTGTTGCGGGTCAACCAGGATCGCCCGGTAGCCAGCTTCGACCCACGGCTTCGCGAAGTTTCCCGTCAGGTCGCACAGGCTGATGACCGTTCCCCGACTCATGCCCGCCTCCGATCCCGCGCACGAGCCATCCCACGCACACGGTCACACTGGTTGAGTCGCTGCCAACGCTTGTCGGAGAACGTGTAGGCCCAGGTCCATGCGCCGACGATGGAGCAGACGAGCGCGTAGACGGCCAGGGAGATCAGCGGATGTGTTTCGACGACGCCCATCAGCCGATCACCGCCCGGAGTGCCACGAGTGCGGCGACGATGACGAGGATGTAGGCGAGAGGCAGCCAACCGTCGCCGCTCACTGGTCGGCTCCACGGGCGATACGGGCGGCGATGTCGAGCGGTTCATCGCTCATCCATGTTGGTCCGCCCCCAGCGAAGGCCACAAAACCCGGCCCGGTCTGTCGGGACTTCTTCTCGGCCTCAATCTCGCGTGCGATCTCCTCGCGGACCTCGGCCAAGGCAGCACGCGCCTCGTCACGGTCGCGGATCAGGTCGTCGATGCTCGGCACGAAGCAGTCACAGATCGTCGCCTTGCACTGGCGCTGTGGCAGCCCCGACGCCCCGCACAGCCCGCGGGCCTCCGACGCGCCCTCGTGGCGGTAGTGCTGCGCCATCTGCCCGGCGGGATCGCGCGTCGCCTTGAGCTCGGCGCGCAGGCGCTCGATCTCAGCCTGTTGGTCCACAACTGCGGAGATGAACCCGTCGTCATCGTGGATCTGCGCCTCGGTGCGGTCGAGCATCCCGGCGAGCCGTTCGACCTCGGCCAGCGCCTCGGCCACGAGCGGGCCACGGGCAGCGGTGAGCCCCTTGGCGTAGTCCTGGCGGATCTCGTCCTGCACGGTCGGGTTGAGCATCACCCACTGCGGGCCGTAGACCCCGCGCGCGAACTCCTCGACCGCCTCCGCGGGCGGCGTCCACTCGGCGGTCATGCCGCCACGCTCGTTCCGTGCAACGCGGACTCCAACGCCCAGATGTATTCCTGCGCCCGAAGCTCGCGTGTCGACGAACCAGACGGCAACGACAGGGACTCGTGGTATCTGCGCTCACATGCGGCGAGGGTGAGATCGCCGAGGATGGGAAGGGTGTTCATCTAGACTCCTTGTGTTGTGGGAGCCGGGTCGATTGGTGCGATCCGGCTTCTGCATTCGTTGGGTCAGTTCTTGCGTCGTTCGCGGCCCAACCACATGGCAACGACGCCGGGGATCAGCAGCCAGGAGCCGTGTGTGGTCATGAGGGCTGCGGCTTCGAGGTAGTTCATGCCGTCACCTCACACAGCGCGCGGTACTCGGCATCGAAAGCGGCATCACGGGCACGAAGCTCGCGGGCAAGTTCGCGGCGGTATGCGATGACACCAGCCACGATCAACGGCGCATTGACGGCGATGTATGCGGCAAGTGCTGACAGGACGATTGCGAGAATGCTCATGACTCCTCTTTCTCTGCGTTCAGAAACCAGGCCATGAACGGGCTGGCTGCGATGACGATGGCGGCGACTAGGGCGGGGATCATGCGTTCGCTCCTGCGACCACGAGGGATGTGAAGGCTCCGATCGCGTTGAGGGCGACGGCAATACGGTCGAGCCACGACATCGGCTGCCGAGTGGGCCACGGAGTTGCGGTGCGGATCTTCATGAGTCGGTTCTCGTTTCGGTGGTGGGGGTGGTGAATCGTTCGGGGTCGACCACTCGCTGGCCGATCTCCTCGGTGCATTTGGCGCAGCGGACCTTGCGAGGAGCGCGACTCTTCTGCCAGCCGGGGCCGCGCATTCCATCAACGTGGCGGGCGATCTCGTGGCCGCAGGTCAGAAGCAAGCTCCAACGCATGCGCCGGTAGCCGTGCTGGACCATTGCCTCAATCGACGTGCTCTCGACGTCGCGCCACGGGTGCGTGACGCCGTCGACGGTGCTCATGAGTCGGCCCCATCGCGCAGGAACCACGCCATGAACGGGGCCGCAACGATCACCGTTGCTGCGAGGATGATGAGATCGGGGGTGGTCATGCGGCATCGACCAATGCGGCGACCTCGTCGGCCCGAAGGCGTGGAGCGGTGGAGCGCGGTGTGACCCGGACCTGCACGGGTGTCACGATTCCGTCAGCCACCATTCGATAGAGAGTAGAGCGCGAGACTGACAATTTCTCGGCTGCCTCTGCGTAGGTGAGGAGGTTTTCGTTCATGAGTAGATCGTGCCACACCGTTCCACTGACTGTCTATAGATTTCAGAAAGTCCCACAAAACGACGCTAGATCAGCATCTCCGCAATTCGATCGAGTTCCGAATCTCCAACCACTGCGTAGTGTGTGACGGTCTCCATAGACGACCATCCGAACATCGTCTTCACTGCGACTGGATTCGCGCCCTTCGACAGTGCGATCGACGCGCCACGCTTCCTCAAATCATGCATCGTGTGGTTGACGCCGTTCCTGGACATGTGACGGTTGATCCGTCGTTGCAGTGTTGCGGCGGTGTATGCGATCCCGCCAGCCTTGACGACGTTGCCGCCAGTGTTCGGCAGTAGGTAGTCGAGCAGCACCGACGACA
Source organism: Erythroxylum urbanii (assembly GCA_027568935.1). Classification (NCBI taxonomy): domain Eukaryota; kingdom Viridiplantae; phylum Streptophyta; class Magnoliopsida; order Malpighiales; family Erythroxylaceae; genus Erythroxylum; species Erythroxylum urbanii. The sequence continues at coordinate 24,824 of JAOQML010012059.1, read as the reverse complement.
AGGGCACGGGTCGCTCTTTCATACCCTTGCCGGTGACATAGATTCGCCGCGCCTCCACGTCAATGTCCGCCCAATTGAGAGAAGCGCACTCCGACACGCGCAATCCGGCGTATCCGCCGAGCGCGTATGCGCGCCTGAGGTCGGGCGCGTCCTCTGTCAGCGGGCCGAGCAGCCGCTCGAAGTCGGCGCGACCGATCATGCGGGGCACCTTGTGATTGACCTTCGGCGCTATGAGCCGACGCGTCGGGTCGTCCGGGCGGTGGTCGAACATCGTGGCCCACCCGTAGAACGCCCTCAAGCAGGCCAATTCGTTGGCGCGCGTGGACTTGGACAGGTGGTAGCGGGTTGCCCACCATTGCTCTAGGTCGTCAGTGGTGGCGGTCATCGGCGCTGGAATTTGCGCCAGGACGGCGCGGTAGCGAGTCAGCGTGTTTGGGCTCCGAACGCGATCATGTTCTGCCCACACGAGGAACTTCTGTACTGGATCATCCATCCTGCCATTCTAGCGCTATGGTCTTTAACGACAGTTATCGGTCAGGTAGGATGGCGCCGGTTGCAGCGTGTTCGTGCGGTTCGTCAGCGTTCGCGTTCGGCGCGGGTGTTGTCGTAGGTGCGCGTTTCCTGGCTGCTGCCGGTGCGCGAGAGTAGAATGCAAGAAAGCGGCCCCAACCATCGCTGGGTTAGAGCGACAACCGGGGCCTTGATCCACACGGAAGGTGGACCCATGAGCAATGGTACCGAGACGAACGATCTAGCCGAAGCCTGGGAGCGCGGATTCATGACCGCCCACAGCATGGATCGCGGCGGCTCGCCCAACGATTCTCCCGAAGTTCCCGATCACTTGGTCGAGGACTTCAAGTCGTGGAATCCGTATCGCATCGCTCGCAAGGGCATGACCACCGAAACCCTCACCCTCACCGACTTTTTGTTGGCACGGATTGCCGAGGACGAGACCGAGGCGCGCATTGCGGGTGGCGGCGAGTGGCAATCTTGGAATCGGTCCTGGGACTCCGAGCCGGTTCGCGACCTTGTTGCGGACGGGGTGCGGTCTGCCACGCTCCCTATGTCCATCGACGAGCACATATGTCGCCACGACCCCGCACGAGTCCTCGCCGAGTGCAAGGCGAAGCGTGCGATCGTGGAAGGCCACAAGTCGCTGCACGTTTGCGCGAACCTGATCGACGACGGCTACACGGACTACTCCGATGACGACCGGGACGACGGGTATATCGCCTGCCCGACCGTTCGCACCCTCGCCAGCATCTACGCCGGTCACGAGGATTGCCGAACGGAGTGGGTGCTGTGAACGTGTCGGTTGATTTGCTCTGACAACGCAAACAACGCCCCACCCGATCCGAAGATCAGGTGGGGCGTTGTGCATCCCAGGTAGCGACTGGGTCAGTAGAGCTGTCGTCCACGTTTGACAGCGGCGACTTCTTCCATGAATCCTTCGAACAGCAGGTACAGCACGTAGCCGATGGTGCCGAAGTTGGCCCAGGATCGCAGCTCCTTCATGGACGCCACCCGCGGATCACACGGACGACGCCGTATCCGAAGCCGCACCATGCGAGGAGTGCAATCAGTCCGGCAGCGAGAACGGCGACGACACCGGATGGTTCGTCGGGCATGTCACTCGGCGTCCGCGACTTGGACGGCCAGCATCTCGACCGATCTCGGTTCGGGGTAAGCGACGTCGTCCGGGTGGTCGTACCAGACGTCGGGCTTGCACCACCGGCAGAGGTTGCAGTCTTCGGGACAGTCAGACATGTCATTCTCCTTTGATATGGCGCCACGTTCTTCCTGTGAGCACATTGCTCACACAGGTTTTGCTGACGCGATGGCGAGCCGCGAGTTCGGCAAGCGTGGTGCCATCCGTGTGGGATGAGCGGATGTCTTTGACCGCCGCGGTGGTGAGCTTTGCGTTGCCGTCACGCTCGCCTAGAGCGGGATTCTTTCGTCCGCGCTGCATCATGTCCCGCACATTTGTCCGGACATCACCGGCGTACAGGTGGGCAGGATTGACGCAGCGCCTGTTGTCGCAGGTGTGGCAGATGAATGCGTCGGGAGGCAAATAGCCGTTGTGGATAGCGAATGAGTAGCGGTGGGCGCGCCACATCTTCTTGTTGGTGGCAAACGCGCCGTAACCCTGCCACGCGATGGCTCCTAGCCATTCCCAGCAGTCGTCGCTGCGGTCGACCTTGGACAGGAAGCGCTGCTGCGCCTCTTGCGAGAATGACGGATCTAGAGCGAGGGTGGTGTCCATACACCTAGTCTAGCGCGGTGTATGGACATATGCTAGGCTCGGTGTATGGACACCACTAGCAAAACGGCGGAGCGGGCCGGTATCGTCGATTCCATGTCGGACAGCGAGCGAGAGCGCATGGAGGCAAGGTCGCGCGCCTACACATTGGCAGGCACCGCAATCTACTCAGGGCAGGCTAAGGGCGAGACCGACGTCGAGTTCGATGAGCGGTATCGGTTAATGAACCGGCTGCTAGATCGAGCCATTGCCGTCTACCCCGACCCTGCGCCGCCGACCAAGTTCAACACGAACTACCCGAACGAGGAAGTGATGCGCCCATGAGCCTCGTTGCGCGCCCGATCACCCACATCCTGCCCATTGACGGGACCGAGCACGTCCCCGTTGAGTGCTACTGCCACCCCGAAATCCACGAGGCCAACGCGGTGGCTGCAACGATGGGGCTGGACGGGATGCCCGTCGAGTCTGACGGCGCCCTCTCTTTCGTCCACCGCAGCGCGTTGCAGCCTTGCGACAAGTGGCAGATTTCGACCGAGACGGACGACTGATGCCTGTCATCATGGCGCAAACCTGGACCATCAAGTGCGACAAGGGCGAGTGTGGGGAGTGGGTCGAGTTCAACGGTTCCCTAGCGGACGCGAAGGACGTAGCCCGACAGTCGGGGTGGGAAGTCCTCTCGCTGGTCAGTGTGCGATGCCCTGCCCACGTTCGCCATCCGGAGTGGCGCACCGCGGAAGGGACGGGCGTGAATGACCGGCCTTAGTATGTACGCCGTGCCGAATCAGCCGAAGACCAAGATCCGTGCGGTGCGTGTGCCGGACGAGCTTTGGGAAGCGGCCCAGGAGGTTGCGGCCGAACGGGGCGAGACGGTCAGCGACGAGATCCGCGCCGCGCTTGAGCGCTACGTCAGGCGCAATCGCAAATAGTCATGTCGCAACCCTCGGCGCACATCAGCCGAGCTCGTCTTCGCCAGCCCCAGCAGGTGGGGGCGTGTTCGATGCGGCGGTCAGTCCGAGCGCGACGCCAACATAGGCGAGCACCTCGGGGATCTTGCCCACGTCAACGCCTGCGATCTGGCACGCGCCGACAACGATGCCGGCGAGCGCGAACAGGGCGTAGAGGTACTTGCGGACGGGCGCGGGGACGATGTCAGTGAGCAGATTCATGTGAAGCCTCCGTGTTGTTTGTGACGATCTGAAGCGAATGACTGTCAGGAATGGATCGACGAGACGACGAGCTCGTGATCGGATGGGCGCACACCGGCGTACTTGCCGGACTTGTCGAGGGCGCGTCGCACCGTGTATCCGACGCAGTAGAAGTCGCCGGTCACGTACTGCTGGTCGATGATCCAGTCAGGATCAGTCGACGGCTTCGTCTTGGCGATGTTCGTGTAGGTCGTCGCGCCGCGGGTGGTCGAGTTGTCGGCGTAGGTGCGGGTCCGCTTCATCCCGGCCTTGACCAGGGCGGTCAGGTCGGCGGCGGTGTTCATGTCGCCCTGGATGATGAAGGGGCAGTTGCCGTGCTTGGCGCTGACGGCCTGCATGGACGCCAGAGCGTCCGCGGCCTGGGCCTGCCGGTCGCGCTGTCCCTGGGCGCCGCCGTCGTTGACGAGGTGGGTCTGGCCCACCGCGAACACGAGGCCGGACTTCTTGTCCTTGAACACGACCCGGGTCAGGTGCCGGCCGCCGGTCTTGGCCTCGAGGATCGAGTCGTCGTACTGGTGGACCAGCTGCAGCAGCGACGCCTGGTACGAGATGTAGTTCTCGTTGAGGCGCAGCGTCGGCTTGACCAGGCTCCACCCGTCGCCGAGGGCGGCGTCGACGTCGTGCGCGAACGTCGACGCCTTGCCCGGTGCGCGGATACCGACGAGCTCGTTCCACCCGACGAACGACGGCGCGCCGGACAGCACGAGGCCGACGGCGGCCTTGATGCGCTCGGCAGGGTGGGGCAGCTTGTCCTCGCCGGGCAGGTTGTACGTCGCGAAGCGGATGTCGGCGACGGGGACCGCCTGGGCCTTGGCCCACTTGATGCCCTCGCGCCAGGTGCGGAGCGACCGCGGCGCGGGCCCGTCGTCCTTGCCCTTGAGGCCCATCCAGCCGAGGCCGTTGCGGCCGGCCCTGAGCGCGGTGATCTGGTAGCGGCCGCCGGCGTTGTGGGGGCAGCCGTTGAGGATGCCGTGGCAGTGGGGGTCGAAGCCCTGGGGGCGGGTGCGGGCCCAGGCTGCGGCGCCCATCTCGCGGGCGACCTTGACGGTGGTCGGGTCGTGCTGCCAGATGTCGAACGCGCCACCGGGCTTGTGCGTGGCGGCCGACTGGGGCGCGGACCCGATGAGCTGTGCGATGTCGATGCTGTTCTTGATGACGCCGCGGCGCTTGAGCTCGGCCTCGAAGACGGGGAGCCACTCGGCGAGGCAGGTGCAGGCGGGGAACTTGCGGAAGGTGGTGGTCACGAGGGTCTCCTGGGTCGTCGAAATCCCCGCGGGGAGCGCGGGGTGAGCGGGTGGGGGTGTCAGGGCAGGATGCTGATGCGGCAGACGCCGGCGTCGGCGCTCGTGCCGTCGGTGTACGTCACGGTCCAGCGGCCGTCGTCGCCGCACTGGGCGTCGCTGATGCCGCGACCGTCCGCGCCCGGGGGACCGATGGGGCCCTGCGGTCCGGTCGCGCCGTCCTTGCCTGGGGACCCTGCGGGCCCGGCCGGGCCCGCAGGGCCCTGGGTGCCCGGGGGGCCATCCTTGCCCGCCTCTCCGGCGACACCAGCCGCGCCCGCGACACCGGTACGTCCGGTCGCGCCGTTGACGCCTGGTCGTCCAGTGGACCCGCTCGGGCCTGCAGCACCAGCCGCACCCGGGACGCCAGGTGTGGACTGGGCGATCTGCTGCTTGGTGTCGGTGGCCTTCCCGCACAGCCCTGCCGCGCGGAGTGCCTTCGCGTCCTTCGATGACTTCGCGCACGCGGCGAGGACCTGGTCGGCGAAGTCCCGGCCGGTGCCACCGACCTCACGGGTGGTGGCCTTCGCCGCCCGGGTGGCGGATTGCGCTGAGTCGCGTTGGTCGATGAACACGGTCACGGCGTAGGCGACCGCGGCGACCGCGACGATCGCGCAGATGACGGCCACCCATCGCAGGCGACGGTCGTAGTTGTGGCGCCCTTCGGCTGTGGCGGCCGCGACGATGCCGCGGGTGTCGAGGTCGCGGGGGTCAGCGTCATTCATGCGGGGCTCCTCCGAGCTTGACGACCAGTGCTGTGAGGCGGGCAATCTCGCTCCGCAGACCTTCGATCTGCCCGAGGTAGTCCTCGGCCTGCTGGGCGATCTCGTTCCTGAGCTCGGCGATCTGCTCGTCGCGGAACAGGACGCGCTGCTCCCAGACCTGCTCGAGCGTCTTGGTGACCGCCGCCTGGACGGTCGTCTTGGTGGACGCGCGGCTGTTGATCCAGGCTGCTCCGAGTCCACCGAGGGCGGCGACACCAGCGACGAGGAGCGCAACGACTCCGGGTGACATGGGCTACCTTCCCGAGCGCGGTCGTCGTTCCCACAGGGACCACCCCAGTCCGAGGTTGATGATCGTGACGGCGGCGACCCCGCCCCACGAGTAGATGTCGAAGGGGAAGTTGAGCTTCACGGCCTTGTACTGGCCGGCGAGCACGTAGGTGGTGAACGCGAAGAACCCGATGACGGTGATGCGCTGGCCCCAGCCGTAGGCGTTGAACATCGCGCCGATGTACTGCCCGAACAGCAGGAGCGTGATGGTCAGGTCGAGGGAGAACAGAAGTCGGAGCTCGTGCTCGGTCACGGGGCGCCTCCTTGGGGGAATGGCGAAACCCGCCGCGGTCTGCGACGGGCTGTGGTGGTGCGTGGGTGGGCGTTATGGGGTGACAACGAGCGCGTTAGGCGAGCGCCAGCATCTGGTCGTAGAGCTCGGCCTGCTTCTGCATCCCGAGCGTCGACTGGTGGCGGACGTCGCCCATCCAGCCCATCGCGTCGGCCTCGGCCCATGTCCCGAAGTGCTGGCCGAGGTCGACCATTGGGTACGGGAGCTCGTAGCGCTCGTGGATCGCGTAGTCCCGGCCGAGCTGGTACTCGGAGTCGATCTGGCACGGAATCGGGCTCACGACGATGAACACGGCCGTGGGGACAGCAGCGGCCAACGTCTTCAGGTTCGCGATGAAGTCGGCGGTCGGCGTGGGGATGCCGACGCCGGCCGGGTCGATGCTGTCGTTCGCGCCGAGCAGGCAGAACACGACGTCGGGGCTGTACGCGGCCATCGCGGCACGGCTGTAGATGCCCGACCCGGCGACCCACGTCTTTGTGTCGGTCGATGGCACGCCAGCGTTCGCGACGCGGATCTTCTTTGCGGTCGAAAGCCACGGCTCCACGAACACGATCGCGCCGCCGCCGACCGCAGTAATCTTGAGGCGGTGGCTGGTCGACGGACCGGGGGTCGTGGACGTGATGCTGAGCTTCTGGATCGACGTGCTACCCGTGGTGGTGAACGTCTGGGCCGTCTCGCTGTCGATCTGCAACGTGATCGACGTCGAGCCCCCGCCGCGCAAGTAGTAGACGTCATAGGAGTCGGCCGAGACCTCGGTGTCGAGGTATTCCAGCGCGCCCGCCGGGTCCTGATAGGTCCAGGCGTGAGAGCCAAAGCCGTAGTTCGTTCCCGCGGAACCCGGCCAGCCAGCGCCCGCGGTGTAGCGGGGGTTGATGCCGGCCCCGGCGTTGAGGCCCGGCAGCGTGCCGCCCGGCTGCGCCGCGAGACCGCGTGCCGCCAGCAGGGTCGCGAGGAACTTCGCGGGGTTGTTGCCGAGGTAGCCGAACTGGGTGGAGTCACCGATCAGCAAGACCTTCGCGTCACGGGTGCCGCCAGCAACGGCAGCCTTGGCGACTGCCCACGCCTTGAGCGTTTCGGGGGTTCCGCGCACGAGCGTCGCGGTGTCCGAGGTGGCGGGCGCTGGCATGGAGGTGACCTTGACCAGTGCTGGCCCGAACACGGTTCCGTTCTGAATCGAAGGCTGCGCGGTCGAAGCGGTGTTGATGATCGACAGCACACAGGTGATGGTTGCCCCCGGCGTGAGGCCGGTCAGGCGCGTTGAGTACGCGGCCTGTCCCTGTACGGCCAGCGAGGACGCAGGCTGGTAGACCAGTCGGCGGGCGCTGTTCGGGTATGGGTTGGTGGCGCCGTCCACGAGGCGCATTGCAAGCTCGGCGACACCGGACGGCATCGCGTAACCGAGGCTGATGTCGACCTGTGCCTGCCCCGAGGCGGGGGCCGTGAAGGTAAAGCTGCTGCCGGTGACACCCGCCCATGTCGACGTGCTGCCGGACGTGGCCGCGCTCGATCCGAAGCCGAGCTCTGCCGACAGCAGGACAGCCGACGCCTTCGACTCGATTTCGGCTTTTGCTCGCAGCGCGAACACCGATGAGGGGTTCTTCGCGACCGCGAGCATGGACGAGTCCGTTGCCCCGGCCTTCGACTCTGCGATCTCCTCGATCGCCTCGCGCACCGGGCCTTCGTCCTCCACGGCCGATTCAATCTTGGCAGCAACGGACGCCGCCGTGGCGCTGCCCGGGGTGTCGATGTAGGTCGCCACACCCGCGTCAGAACCGCCCGGACCAACAGGCAGCGCACCGGCATCGACAGCGGTGCCATCGGTGAGGGCGAGCTGAAGGTGACCGGGACCCGTGATCGACGCGCCACTGACACCCGTGCCCTTGGGTCCGACGACGATCGCCGTGCCACCAGCGACAGGGACCGGGGCGAGGAGCGTCAGGTCGTTGTCGACGCCGGGGAGGGGGCGGAACGTGAACTCGGGGAACTCGACCCGGGTGCCGGACGCGCGAACGTTCTCGAACGTGACCTTGTACGTCGCCTTGCCTGCCGGGATCGACGGGTTGACCTTGTCCGAACCGAGGTCGACGAGGTTGACCCAGCGGACACCGTTGCGGGACAGGTAGCCGGACGAGTCGATCGCCGCCTCGATGACCGCGTTGCCCAACGTCATCGGGACAGGGGAGGCGCCGGCAACCTTGGCGAACGTGGTGATGGGCGTGAACTTGACGATGCCCTCGTCGCAGTAGACGGTGTCGGGGTTGTCGTCAGCGTCAACACCATCGGCAACGGTCAGAGCGAACCGGCCCACAATTTTGCAGTAATCAAGATCAGTCATCGGTGGGCTCCTTGGGGGTGGGGTCGACCAGGCTGTTGCGGAGGGCATCACACTCGGCGCTCTTGGCGTCGAGTGCGGCCTGGGTCATGAGCAGCTCGTCGGTGACGGCAGCGAGCCGCGCCTGGTACTTCTTCAGGACGGCTGCGGCCTCGATCGGGATGCCGGCGGGGTTGTCCATGCGGTCGTCTCCTCGTGTGTGGGTCATGCGGATGCCTCGAGCGCCCTGAGTCGGGTGTCGAGGAGCTTCACGTGCTCGAGCAAGACGACGACCAGCCGGTCGGCGTAGATGTTGTCGGGCCTGTCGTGGTCGTCGTAGGCGACGAACTCGGTGAACCCGGCCTCGTGCAGCTCCTCGGCGATGAGGTTGCAGTAGACGCGGGGATGGTCGCCCACCCGGCCGCCGGCTACCCACCGCTCAACTTCGCCCTTGTCGTAGTAGCGCCTTGCCGTCAGGGACAGGAGGTCGCGGTCGTCGAGGGTGAAGTCGGCGATGATGTCCTTGTAGCGGCGCGACGACGTCGACCGGTAGAGGGTGCCGGTCGAGTTGTTGACGACCATGTTCGGTGCTGCACCGCCCGTGGTCAGCGCGATCGTCGTGGAGTAGACGCGCCCACTGGCCTCCAGCGCGATGTCGCCGCCGAGTGCCCGGACCTCCAGGCCGTCCGTGGCGCGGAGCAGGAGGTCGGTGCCGGCGTCGACGGTGAACAGTCCACTGGTCTGGGACCACACGGAGCTGGTGACGTCGTCGCGTTCCCAGGAGATCCGCTGCGGACCGTGGCGGACCTTCGGGTTCGCTGGGACGCCACCGACGAGCGCGCCGACAACGATTTCACCGTTCTGGACCTGCCCGTAACGCGCGGGCCCCCAGTTGATGAGCTGGCCGTTGTCGACGATGTACAGGTTGCCGGTGTCGCTGATCGTGACGTCGCCGGTGAACACTCCGCCCGTCGCGTTGACGATGCCCGTCACCTCGGCGCGCCCCTCGATCGACACGATCTCGGGACCGTCCGCGCCATCGTCATATGCCACGACCTCGCGATCGGCTTCCTCGCGCACACCTAGTGGCAGAGTCAACTGCGACGACTGGGGGACGCGGACCGTGATCGAATCGACCTCGTCAGCACGGACGACACCGGCCCACGTCGTCACAACCTCGGGGAACACGTTGACGGGCTCACCCAGTCCGACCAGCGCGGACAGGTTCGTCGTCAACGTCAGCACGGCCGGGTCATCCTCACCGACGCCGAGAGTCAACGAGGCGATCGTGTAGACCGTCCCCGCGACCGTCACCTGCGTCGCATCGACGAACGCCTCGCCGTCCTGCACCACAAGCGTCGCCTGTGCCGCTGCGGCATCGGCAGCCAGGAACGAACGCGCCGGGTAAGCGTCAACCCACTCCACATAGCCCTGACGCATCCGCTACCGCCTCTTCTTCTTCGGTGGTTTGATGTAGCGGCGGCGAGAAGTGGTGCGCGCACGGAAGTTGACCCCAGCGCGACGGGTGTAACCGTTGGACTGCAAGCCCTCGCACGTCATCGGGATCGACGCCTGAGTCCAACGAGCCGTCACGTCGACACCGTCAATCGGGTCGATCGCACGGATCACGTCATGCTCCTGCAGGTGCCACACAGGGACCGACGAGAACGAAGCCGTCTGCTGCTGGATAGCCAACGCACGGAGCTTGTCCTCAGCCCACTCGACCGCATCGCCGCGAGTCTTCAACGTCTTCGACGCATACCTGTACGTCCGGAAACCGGACGCCAGCACGCCGCCGCGCATCAACTCCTGCGGCGCCAACGGGTGTGACGCCGGCAGCACGGCCGTCGCGGACACCTTGTGGTTCGCAACCACCGGGCCGTCCACAAGGACCCGGTTGAACAAGTCACCGTCCCAGTAGCCCGTCTGCACCGACGAAGCCAGGGTGCCAGCGACACCAGAGCGGAACGTGAACACTGTGCCCGCCGATGGTGCGCGACCGACGCAGTAACCCTCGGCGTCGTAAAACAGTTTCCAGCCAATACCGGCAGCCATCGACTGCGCCAAAGCCCACGGTGTCGTCTGGTCGTCGAGCACGAAGTCGCGTCGCAGCGTCCGCGAGGTCGTCGCCAACCGAAACCGAGTTTCCCCGGCCCGGTCATGCATCACCATGCGGATCGCGCGGGCGACGTTCGTGCCCTTCTTGATCGTTAGCAAAGACGTCGGGAACGAAGCCAACGCCGCCTTGTCCTGGCCCTCGATCGTCAGCAGGTCACCCTCGCGCGACGGCTTCGTCACGTAGGCGCAGATGACAGGCAGATCGACCCACTGTGCGAACTCGTCGACATAGATGCCCTTCCATGCCTGCACCAGAAACGCGGGCGTGGATGACTGACCCGACAGGCCCAACATGTCGGTGCGGTCGACGAGCTGCAAAGACATCGACCGGGACACTGCCTGATCGCCCTGCACCGTCACCGCACCGTCAGAGACGCGCAGGTCGGACAGGTCCATCAAGAACTGGTGATCCAGGTCGAGCAGGTGGAAGCGGCTTCGAGTCCGGTAGGAACCAGCCATCTGCGCCACCGCTGCAGCCATCACGGCAGGGGAGTAGCCGGCGGTCAGAGCCATGGAAGCTCCCCCTGCTGGAAGAAATCCAGGCTGGTCACGAACGACAGTTCCGCGCGGGGTGTCGGCGCCGGGACGACGTTGCGGACCACGACCGGGATGTTCATGTCCGACAGCACCAGCCGCCACACCTTCGTCGGCTCAGATTTCAGACGCCACGCACGGTCGCGCAGATCCTGGGCCGTCGCGTTACCCACCTGGGGTAGACCGCTGTAGAAGCCGCCCGAGATGGAACCCTCGTAGCCGCGGAACCCCTCGTGGACGAGGTTCACCCGATCCGAGCCGCGCACCTCGAGGATGGCCGACTGCTCGCCCATGCCCCAGGTGCCGGCATCCTGACCAGCCAGCGGCAGAACCCAGGTCGGGTCATCGGGGTCAATCAGCCACACATACATCGGCTTCGGCGTGATCGTGACGACGTCGGGCGCGTCACCCATCTCGCCGTTCACGACCGGACGGACCCGGTAGTAGAGCGCGTGCTGCGGTGGGGCACCTGTGTCGATCCAGGCGAAACTGGTGCCGCCCAGGGCAACGTCGCCGAGGTCGAGCGGGAATGTCTCCCACGCGCCCGTCAGGCCCAGACGCCGCTCAGCGATGAACGAATCGGCCACCGCGCACGTCCATGTCACACGCGGGGCCGGACCGACCGCAGCAGGAGCGACAGCCAGCGCCGTGACCGGAGCGACCGACACGGCCGGAGCGACAGTGAAGTCCTTGGTCGCCTCGATGTAGATCGGATCGCCTGGAGTTGCGACACGGTTCACGTCATCGCGGACGCGCAGACGCAGACGCAACGGCGTCCCTGTCGGTGACGTCAGCTTGCCCGTCTCGTAGTCGTTGTCGGCGCCGGCACGATCCTTCGACGAATCGACCAGCAGCCCGGTCGCGACCTCGAGCGTGTCGGCAAGGTAGCCGGTCTGAGTGCCAGCCAGCGACCACGCATAGGTCGGCGTGTAGTCGCCGACCGTCGCGCCAGAAGGGACGGTGATTGTCAGCGCCGGCTTGTTGGTGCGGCCGAACAGTTGCCCCGCCGACCAGTCAGACCACTTGCCGGCGGTGTTCTTGTGCCGCACCCGGTACCAGAGCGAGGCGCCATTGGAGATCGCCGACGTCAACGTGTGCTGCGGAACCGACGACGGAACCTCACCGGAGTCGTATGCCGGTGCGCCCCACGAGTCAGTCGGGTTGGACTGGAACTGGTACGAAGCCATCGGCAGACCGGCGCCGTCAGAGTAGTTCCACGGCAGCGTCGGAGTAGCCACAGAGACCTGCGCCGAATCCGTCGCCACGAACCCATCCGGCGCAGCAGGACGAGCCGACCACTCAACGAACAGCACCGGCTTGAACTGGGCATTCGACCCCGACGCATTCGCTGAATGGAATAGACGCCCAGCCGTGGCCGTCGCCGTCGTGTCCAGCCGCACACCATAGTTCGGCGTACCGGCAACCCACGCAGCAACCATCGCTGTCACGTCGAAATCAAACGGCGTCCCATTCACTGCGGCCTTCGTGACCGACACAGCAGACCCCGTGGTGGCCGGACGATTAGACCACTTCAACGAACCAGAGACCCAGTTGCCCGCGACCTGCCGAAACTCCACAGTCGTCGAGGCCATCGTCTGCGCTGCGTAGATCCTGAGGGTGGCCGAATCAATCACCGCGCCAGGCTCAGACGGCATCCCCGAGACCTTCACGTAACCCGCAGCGACATCAGCGGACGCACCACGCAGGGTCAGCAGCCGCGACGACGCATAGTTGGTTGCGGGAGAACGCTGCGTAACGGTCGCATCGACAATGTTGCGAAGCTCAGCCATCAGCGATCCATCCTGGTCAGTTGTCCAACATGGGCCGACTGTGAATCCACGATCGCGCCGGCACCCGACTCGATGGCCTCGAGCAGCCCGTCGATCAGGGCGCCGATGGTGTCGTCTGACAGGTCCATCGCGCCACCCGAAGCGCTTGCCCTCAACGCGCTGCCAGAGCCGACATCGCCGATCTTGTGGTTCGGGATGACCTGTGCACCCTTGGCAAGATTGATGAGCTCGGGACCCTTCTCGCCGACCATCGTCAGACCGCCGCGCCAGTTGTCGGTGCCCTTCGCGTTCTCGCCCACTTTGAGATTTGCCTTCTTGCGCGCAAGGCGGTCGATCGTGTCGCCCAAGCCGGACAGGGTTGCCAGTGCTCCACCGATGCCACCGATGGTCACAGTGGGTCGCGCCCGCTTCTTGTCGAGACTCGAGAGGTCGGACGCAAGATTCCTGACACCATCAAGCGCGCCGAACAGACCGGGCGTCGAAACCTTCGGCTTAGGGTTCTTGCCACCCAGATCGTCGAGGTTGACGCCGAGATCGCGAGTTGCCTTCTTGCCGCCAAGCATGAGAGCGGTCATGTCACGGGTCTGGTTGCCCGCTCGGTAGGCTCCCCGACTGGCCTCGGTGAACTGCGGCCCGAGCTTCTCCAACTGGTTACGGAAACTCGCGATCTTGCTGCTCTCGGTCTGGCCGAAGACCGAACCGAGCGGGTCGTCGAGGACGTCCTTCGCTGTTGAGTAGCGCGACTCGAGGGTCTTGAGGGAGTCCTGTACGTACTTGCCCTCAAGACCGTTGTTCGCGAATGACCGCGAGAGCTTGTCGAGATCAATGCCGAGGTCGGCGGCGTACTTGCCGACGTTGCCGGACTGGAAGGCGGCCTTGATCCGTTCAACCGAGGCGGCGGTCGCGCGACCGTTCTTGTCGTAGGTTGACGCCAGGTCGGCCGAGATCCCAGAAAGAGACTTCTGCGCGCGCTTCGCCGAGTCGACCGAATCGGCGATGTTGCCCGCAGCGAACAACGTCCCGAGCGCGGCTGCGACCGGGAGGTTGCCCTTGCCGCCGCTCGCGGCAGCGTTGGCCGCGAGAGAGGTCTTACTCTTCTTGCCGATCGCTGTAGCCGCGCCGCCGATCACGACGGCCGTCTGAACAGCCTTCGGCAGGCTATTGAAGGCGTCAATGATCGACTTGACGGGAGGGGCTAGAGCCTCGGCGGCGTCCGCGGCGGCCTTCATGGCGGTACCGATAGCCGGCAGTGTGGACTTTGCGAGGGGGCCAGCCGTGTCGCTGAAGTCGCGGATTGCGGGCACGGCCTTGTTGGTGAAGAAGTCAGCGAAGCGCTCGCCCGCGGGCACGCCGTCTTCGACCAACTTCTTGTTGAAGTCGTCGATGACGGGCAGGAGCGCGGTCCCGATCGACTCCTTGAAGTTGCCGAACGCGACCGAAGCCTTCTCGCCCATCGTGGACGATGCCTCAGCCGCGCCGCCGACCTGAGACTCGACTTCGCCAAGGATGATTCGCTGGGCGCCGAGCAGGTCGTTCTGAGCGACGAGACTCTTGATCTGCGACTTCTGGCCCTCGGTGAATGTCACACCCGCTCGACCCAGCGCCGAGATCCCCTTGAGGGGATCATTCAGCGCCTTGCCTAGCTGCTTGCTTGCGCCATTCAAGTCGCCGAACCCGGCCGCAGAAAGGTCCGCTGCCGCCTGTGTGGCGCGGTCGAAGATTTTGGCACCCTTACCAGCCTCGTTGCGGACGTTCTTGAACGTCAGCAGCAGGTTCGCGCCGGACTGGATCGCCTCGTCGTCCATCCCGGTCTTGTTGCTGATCGCAGTCGACAGCCGGCCGACCTGCTTGGCCGAGACGTTGGCAACGCCGCCCGTCTGCTTGATGACGTTGTTCGTCAGCGCGCCAACCTTCTGCGCCTCACGAGCCTCGCCAACCGAGTCTTTGAGGAACTGTCCCACCGATGCGGCGCCGAGCAGTGCAATGGCGGGACCGACCGCCGACTTCAGGCCACGAGAGAACGAACTGCCGAAGCCCTTAGAGGCAGACTTCCCGATGCCGGTGAACTGGCGGGTGATGTCACCCTGAGCGCCCTGGGTGGAAGGGATCAGTTCGTAATAGGCGGTCGCCAGCTTCACACCAGTCATCCGGCAATCCACCTTCAATCTGCATAGTCGGGATACGATTGCCAGATGGCCGATACGAACAGTGCGAAAGCCGACGCGGCACACTGGGCGATCTGGCTAATTGCCGGACTTGCGCTTGCCGGACTTGCGCTCAGCCTCGACAGCGGCTTCGGCCGAGCCATCGCCACCGTGGCCGGAATCGCACTACTTGCCGGACTCGCCGGAATGATCTCCGTCTTGTATCGGATCTCGAAGAACTAAGACGAAGCTGCCAACTTGGCAGCGTGGCGACGATCGAACTCATCACTCGTCATCGCGTCACCGACTCGCATCTCGGCGGGCTTACTTGACTGCACACCAGGACGAATCGTCGGCTCCGGTGGCGGATTGGACGCCTTGCCGGCGTCCTTCGTTTTAGCCCAATGCAGCCAGCGCAACTCGTCGAGCACCGACGCCAGCAACATGGCATCCAGGTCCCACATCCAGTCGGTTGGATTCTCGGCACGGTGTAGCGCAGACGTTTTCGGGTTGCCCTGTTTCACGATGACGAGCAAGTCGCGCCAAGACAGGGCAGGGGTACCGAGGTTGTCTATATGCTTTCCAGCAGCAAGAAGGTCGAACTCGACCGCCTCGTCATGCTCCCTCAGGAGTCGGACGAGGCTTCGGATTCCCCCAGCGTCAGACCAGAATCCTTGTGATACGCCTCGAGCCACGCGCTGAACTGCTCACCTTCGTCAAACTTCGCGAGAAGGTCTGCCTCGGGGTAGCAGTCATCGAAGATGACCTTGATGGCCTCGCGCCAATTCAACTCTTCGATGCGGATCGCGACGGCCGGCTTGAGGAACTTGAGCAGCGGGATCGAGTACTTCTTCTTGGCGGGCGGGAAGGTGAACTCAAAACGATTCTGAGCGATCGACGCCTGCGACTTCGGGACTTCGTAAACCATGTGGACTCCTGCAAATCGTGGACTCGAATGGGATGAAGCAGGGGGCGGGCCGGGAGTCCACTCGACAACCCGCCCCCTGGTCTTGGCTACGAGCTGAAGACGCCGTCGTCCCAGTACTCGTAGAAGTAGGCGCCGGATGCGTCGGCGTACAGGGTCGCCGTCACATCGTGGGCGGCGAGCTCGTCGTCCTTGTAGACGACGTCGCCCGTCTCCGTGACTTGCACACTGGGCAGGACGAGGCGACCCGTTGCGGACCCCGAGAACATCTCAACGACCCAGATGTTCTTCGGAGACGGCACGCCGAGCTTGCCGACGATCGCGAGCTTCGTGCCGCTCGTGCTGGTGGCCGCGGTCTCGGTCACATTCGCGGCGCCATAGACGAGCTCCTGAGCCAGCTTGGTCAGGTACTCGGCGAGCGTGGTCTGCAGGGTGGCTTCGACGCCGGTCTGCGCGATGACGATCGTGTCGCCGCCCCACGCCTTGATGGGCGAGGTGTCGCGGGACTCGGAGCGAGTCACGCCATCCTCCGTGATGTAGCCGACAGCCTTGAACGCTGCGTTCAACGCTGTCGTTTCGTTCGCCGGCAGAGCCGTCCCGATCGGGGCAACCCAGAGGCCGCCCGTGACCTTCGGCTTCGCGACGATCGCCTTGCTGGCGGTGTTCGCCATGATGTGCCCCTCTCAGGCAAGTTGTGGACTCCCGAGGTGAAGGGGTGGTGCTAAGGGGTTGCCGTGCCCCAAACACGCACCTCGCCAGTGGAGGTGTACCTGACCTGACGTGTCGTCGGATCGGGAAGATTCTGTGGATAGCCGAAACCGCGAGCGCCGCGGACGACGCCGTCCTGACTGCGGATGATTGCTAGGGCCAGGTCGCAGAGCTCGTAGGCGCGCGCATCCTTGGGGGCGTATGCCTCGACGGTAATCAGCGGCGCTCCCGTAACGAGGGTTTCGCCCAGGCCGCCCGTTACAGTGATGACGACAAACTCATTCGTTCCCGGCGACGATGAAGTCTTGGGGACCTTGTCGTATGCCTTGACGCCGGGCGCTCGCGTTGCAAGCTCGGTGTTGACCGCAGAGATGATCGCCTCGCCGGCGTGAGGGAATGTGACGACCTCAGCCACGGCCCGCGTCCAGTGCTCGGGTCAGCCGTCGATCGGCCGCTTCGGCGTTCATCGCCTCGGGGGTCGCTGTGATTACGACCGCCCGGGCGCGGGACTTGTTGGCGCCGACCTCGGTGACGAAGTCGGGGTATCCGCCAGCGGCGGACGCAATGGCGTTCGCCCTCTTGGCGAGTTCGCCCGCAACAGCGGGCAGTTTCCGAAGCTCGTTAAACCCCTCGGTGTGGAACTTGATTTTGGTGATGCGGACCTCGCCTGCCATGTCAGCCCTCCCATCGCTCAAGCAGGACTACGTCGTGACTTGTTCGCACGCTTGGCCCCACCCATCGCTGGGGGGTGCCGGAGACGCGATACAGCAACCCATCGAAGAAGCCGAAGTCGGTTGCGAGCACGTCATGGCCGGATGGCTGAAGGATTGTCCACGCCACCAGGTCGGCTTCACGTCCACCAAGCGACTCGGAGTTGGCCCCGGGCTGAATGGTGCAGCCATTGATTGCGAGCACATCCGGCTCGGCCTCTAGGTCGTACTCTTGGGTACTTTCATCGAACGGGAAGCGTCGGCGTTCCCATGATCGGTTCGCGAATGAAGTGAGCATCATTGCCTCGGCGGGAGCTTGTACTTGTCGAGGATTGCGCGTTCGTGCTCTAGTAGCGCCAGGCCCCCCGATACGCCGCCTACGGCACCCCACTGCATACTGACCTGGCCGGCCTGCTCTCGAACCGCGCCAGACGGGGACGCAATGGCCCGTGAAGCAATGCTGACGACAACCTCGATGATGTCTTGCGGGGCGGGCGAGTAGCCATGCGTAAGGGAGACCATGATCTGCCGCGGTCGCTGGGTCCAACATCCGCCCCGCAGCTCGACATAGCCCGACTCGGACCAGTCGTACTGGTCGGCATCTAGCACCGTCCCGCAGTGGATCACTTCGCTGATGTCGGTGACCTTCAGGGAGGGCAGCCATAGGTGCCGCCCGCCTCGACCATCGAGGACTAGTGTCTCGTCGACACGGGTGGCGACATGCCACCCGCAGTAGGAGCGAACGACCGCCTGAGCCTGCCAGATAATCCCCTCAGCTTCGCCCGACTGGTAAGCGTCGAGGTCGGTTTCCTTGGCGAGATCCGGCAGGCTCATGGTCACGCTTCCTTGCTGGACGGCCTGACGGCCTTGTTCTTCGGTGCGGGCGCAGCCTTGACTTCGACCGCGCCAAGACGCTTGGCGTCCTCGCTGTCGAGCAGCACTGTGTGCTCAAGGCCGCCGATGTCGATGGTGTATTCCTTCACGCGGGATTCCTTTCGTGCGGGGATGCTTGGCGGGTCGCCTCACAAAGGCGACCCGCCAAGCATGGGGCTACTGCAGGGTCGTCTTGACGATCGCAGCGGGGATGCGGACGGCCAGGGCCACGCGCTCCTCGATGCGGGTCGTGACGATGTTCAGCGTGAACTTGCCGGCATCCGAGTTGGTGGACTCGACGCGAACGCCACCCTTGCGG
Source organism: Erythroxylum urbanii (assembly GCA_027568935.1). Taxonomy (NCBI): domain Eukaryota; kingdom Viridiplantae; phylum Streptophyta; class Magnoliopsida; order Malpighiales; family Erythroxylaceae; genus Erythroxylum; species Erythroxylum urbanii. The sequence continues at coordinate 6,303 of JAOQML010012059.1, read as the reverse complement.
TAGACCGTCGACGCGGCCTTGAAAGCACCGACCGCAACCGTCTTCGCGGGGACGGCCGCCGAGACGACCGTCTTCAGGCCCCACAGCGGCGGCTGCATCGTGACGCCGCCGTTGCCGTACTCGCCGGAGAAGAAGCCCCCGCCGAAGTACTGGCCGTTGGCGTCCTTCGACAGGCGCAGCGCCTGGTAGTCGGCCGGGTTGATGACGATGCCGTCGGCCGTCAGGCCGGTGGCCGTCTGAACCTTCGTGATGGCGCGGAAGATCGCGTCCTGCGCGGAGTCGGCCGAAGCGGCCTGCGCCTCCGTCTGGATGCCCGAACGGTTCAGGAGGCCCAGCACATTGGTGCCGGTTCCGTTGCCGTTGAGGAGCTGCTGCTCCTCGAAGAGGCTGAGCGCGTACAGGCCACGGTTGTTGATCTCCGAGACCCAGAAGTCCGCGTCCTCGACCATCTCGTCGTGAGTGTCGAAGAACGCCGCAATCTTCTTCAGCGAGTCCGTGACGGCGGTCGGATCGGCCGCGTGGATCTGCGGCTTCTGACCCCCAGCGGCGACGGTCGTGAATGCACCCTCGAGCGCACCCTCCACGAAGTACGTCACCGCGTTCGAGCCGGCCCCCAGCGTGCCGACGCCGAGCAGGTCCGACACGAGTGGGCGGCGGTAACCCTGGACGATCGTGCGGTCGACCTGGGTCAGAACGGGTGTCTGGAACACGCCGGGGGTGGCCTGCGCATCTGTAGCCGCCTTGAACTCGGGGGCCGAGACGGTGAACCCGCCGCGCTCCTTAAGCTTGGCGAAGTTCTCGGAACCGACGCTCTTGGCGAAGTGCTCGCCAAGCGACTTAGCGGGCTGGTTGGCCTCGACCGCGGGGGCGATCTCCTCAGAAGCGAGGCCAGCGAGGGCCTGCCGCTGCTCGGCGGACTTGACCGACGCGGCGATCTTCTCGTCGAGGCTCTTGACCTCGGCGATGTGGGTGTCGACGGTGGCCTGCTCGTCGGTCGAGAGATCGCGGCCCTTGGCGCCGTCGACGATGTCCTGGGCTGCCTTGATGGCGGCGGCCCGCTGTTCCTTGAGATTCATTTGGAATCTCCTTCTCCTGCATGAAGCAGGCTCAGAATGGTTAGGGTCGCCAAGGTCTTTGCGGACGTCGTCGGCTTCGGCTCCTCGGCGGCAACGGCGGACTTGGCCCCAGCGGGCTCCTCGTCTGCGGCTGCGGCCTTGGCGTCCGCTTCGGCGCTGGCCTTCTCTTGGTCTTCGTTTGCTGCCTCCGCAGCCGCAATGACGGCTCCGATGGCCTCCTGTGCTGTGCGCAGGGAGTCGATGTGCTTGGCCGCAAGAACGCGGCCAGCCTTGATGCCGGAGGTGATGCCCTCGGCGGCCTGCTGTGCGGCCTTGACCGCCAGCAGCTCGGTCTCCTGGTTGGCTCCGATCGGAGTCGGACCCACCTCGTAAAGCTTCATCTCGTGGAGCTCGTTGACGTCGCCTACCTTCTTGTCAGCGATGACGTCATAGGCGAAGGAGAACTGGGTAATCCTGCGGCCCTTGAGGAGGCGGTGGACCTGGGGCGCCTTGGAAGTGGGCGTCGGGTCCGCAATGTCCAGCTGCGCCTTGACCCAGAGGCCGGCAGGACTTGCATCGGTCGCCTCGACCTCCTTGGCCTCAAGGACGTAGCCGATGTTGTAGTCGGGGTCGTCCATGCGGTGCGAGAAGTACACGGGGATCGGGTCGCCCTTGGACTCCCAGTCGGCGAGCGTCTTCTCGAAAGCCCCAGGCATCACGACGTCGCCGTATGCGTCCTTGTTGCCAAAGACGCTGACGATGGCCTCGAAGATGCCGCTGTCGGCGTCCACGTCCTTGACCGAGACGGGTGCTGTTTTGAACCTCATGCGGCCCTCCTCGGGCATGGCGAAGCGCCCGCGGAAGCGGGTGCGTTCATGGGATTGGTTAAGAGATGTTCACTTCGACATCGCATTGGCAGCCGGCGACCTCATCGGCGCCGCCCGCGGGGTCACCGGGCCAGTCCATGCCGTTGCTGAAGGTCTCATCGATTCCGACCGTCTCGCCGCTCATGGCAGAGTGGGAAGAGCGCGGGCTCTTGGATGTCGTGATCCACGTCTTCGTGGCGCGATCGCCCGCAAGCTGCTTCGCTGACTCCGTCGTTGCGAACGCCCCGAAGGTGGTCGCGAGAGTGAGGGCAATCTCGGAGCCGCGACCATTCTTGGCGTCGTCGAAGATGCTCGCCGGCGTGGCCTGCGAGTCGTCAGACTCAAGGGCAGCCTTGATTCGGTCGCGTGTCGTGGCGTTAATCATGCTGGCGCGCGACTTGGCGACCGCCTTCAGGAAGGCCAGGGTGCGATCGACGTCGTACTCGTCAGGGGGGTAACCCAGGCTCTGTGCGGCGCTCTTGCCGATGTCGGCCGTGGTTGCTGCTGCCAGGCGGTAGAGGTCGTCTGTGAGCTCGTTGTCCCAGCGGGCATCGTCCCACCAGTCGCCTGCGGCCTTCGATCCAAGGGTCGATAGCACGACAGCCGATTGACGTCGGAAGAAGTCGCGAAGGACGCGCTCGATTTGCTCTCGCTGCGAGTCGGAGGGCCGTTCTTTCGTCGCCGCAGCGATGCCCTTGCGAGCCTTCGGGGCGGAGTCGCGGGGGGAAGCCTGGCCGCCCACAAGGACGTTCAGCGGGGTTACAAGCTGTTCTGCGTCGCCACCGAGAGACGACATGTTGAGCAGCCCGCGAGCCTCGTCGGCAGTCATCCACGGACGACCGACCGACGACTGCAGCGCCTGCGTCTGCTCCTCGAAGGAGCCTTGCAGCTTCTCGCGGATGTTGAACTCGACGTAACGCTCGGCCTTCTCGCCGATCATCGGCAGCAGGAACGTGTTGATCCGCGCCTCAATCTCGGCAATCGTCGGTCCAAGCGTGTCGCCGTACAGCATTCGGCGGAACTCGCGAACATTCGAGAAGTTCGCGTTGTCCAGCAGGCCGATCATGGTCGGGTTGACGTGATAGACCTGCGCGACCGTGGAGAGAGCCAGCTTCGCGGCCTCGACCCACTCCTCCTCGTGCGCCGAGAAGCGCACCTTGGAAAGCGTCATGCCGTCCTCGAGGATCGGCGTTCCGCCCGCCATCGGCCCATCGTTGCCGGACCACTTGGCCTTCCAGTCCTCGGCAAATCGGGTGCGCGCCTCGTTGCTCCACTCCACACCAGCAGGTCGAGTGAGGACATCTCCGACGCGGCCTGCGCGCTGCCAGACCTGCTGCCGGTAGATGTAGGCATGCATCTGCTCGGCGATCACAGACTTCAGGGCATCGACAGGGGACGAACCGGACGAGGGCAAACCCGGGTTCCAACCGTGAAACGCGACGATCTCAGACGCCGGAATGCGCTGCGCGGCCTGCTTGCCGGGCGCCTGGAAGTCGTAGAAGTCCGGCCCCCAAAGGCTGCCACCAACCTTGTTGATGAGCCACGACGGGGACAGGGGGTCGATGCGGTAGCCGGACGGGCGTGAGTCATCGACCGTGACCCACCAGTAGGCGGCGTCATAGAGGGCCTTATCCGACACCAGCGCGTTGACCAGATCGTAGGTAGTCATCCGCTCATTCGGTGCGTTGAGCAGCCGAGCGGTCACGCCTTCACGGTCGCGCTGACGGTCCGCATCCGACACGCGCTCGAACGTCTGCAAACCAAGTTGCGCGATGTTGCGCGACAGGAACGAAACAACCGTGCGGAGGTGTGGCTGCGTGCGCCACAGATCCTCGATCGACATGCCCAGAACCGTCGACAACGCCGCCGTGTCGTAGTGAACTGGGGCGCCATTAGGCGCCACGGCGGGGAAGCTGAGCGCCGGCGAGCGACGAAACAGATCAAGAAGACCCACGGGCGCGCACCTCCTAGACCGTCATCAAGCCATTGGTTTCATATGCCGAGACGATCGGCTTGTCGGGTCGCTGGTTCAGCAACCACAGAGCGCCAGTGACGGCGACCAGGGGAGCGATATCGGTGGCGGACTTCGCGCGGTTCCAGACCATCGCCCCATCTGAGAGCAGCTTCGGGACCGCTGTGGCCGCGGCGATGTCAAGGACAGGCTGGGGGCGGTGCCGAATGCGTGAAGGGAGCCGAGTCTCGCCCGTCTCTTCATTCAAGATCGGCTCGCAACGGACACCGTCATAGAACGCGCCCGTTGCGGAGCCAAGCGCCGACCCGCCCCACTCCACAACCTTCAGGCCCTCAACGGCCCGCAGATCCTCGAGCAGCGACGAGACAGGGGCGCCCTTCGCTTGGAGGGTGGCGGGCCACTGGCGTCGCGACTCTTTATCGGCGAACCACTCCGCCACCCAAGAGGTACCGGCCCGCTGAGCGACAACCTCGACGTGCTGCTCGCCATCCTCCCGCTCGCCTGCGATGGCAATGTAGGACATGCCGCGATCCTGCGAGACATCCACACACCAAGCGCGCTGCGAATCGGGGGCGATGCGCGAATCGGCATCCTGTCCGGCCTCCCAAGAGCCGGGAGGGAACGGGCCGTCAAGCGAGCCCTGCGACCACTGGCACATGCACTCTGTACGGAACACCCACTCGGGATCGGTCCGGGCATCGCTGGCGAGGGTCGACTCGCGGACGCGGTGACCCAGTGCGGGGTTGCTTTGCGCCCAGGCATCCCGGTCCATGAGGTCGGACCCGGGAGGTGCCGACCACTCAAAGATCCCGAGACCGGAGTCGAAGTCTTCTCCGTCGTCGAACTCGTCGGTGACAAGCTCGGAGGTGTTGAGATCCTTGTTAAGGCCATCCGGGTCGCCCAGTTCCTCGTGCGCCTTCAGGCGGAGATAGCGAAGAACGATGGAGGTTGCATCGCCCGCGTTCGAGATCCCGTAGATTTGCGCCCGGCTCTTGGCGTTGGTCGTCTTGGTGACAGCACCCCAAGCGTCCCAGGACTGGTGCTCGCGCAACTCATCGAGAAGCACCAGCTCGCCAGAGAGTCCGCGTCCGCCGCGACGCGAGGCGGCTTTGACCTTGTAGGACTCCCCTGTGCGTAGGCGAAACATCTTGCGTCCGGGCTGTCGCTCGATCTTGCCGATTTCGAGTTTTAGATCCTCGGTTTCTTCGGCCATCTCGATCGACTCGGCCCACAGCGCCTCGGCCACCTCGAGATCCTGCGCGGTCCCCAAGACGAGTGAGCATCGGTCGATGTACATGCGCCACAGGGTCAGGGCCTGCATCACTGTCGACTTGCCGTTCTGGCGACCGACCAACAGGATCACCTTGCGGAACCGGAAGACTGGGTCGCCAAACTCGTCCACTTCGGCGGGGTGGAGTTCGAGCGCGTGAATCAGAAACCACTTCTGCCACGGCATGAGCTCAAGCTCGAGCGTCTGCTCGGCGAAGTCGATGCACTCGAAGCCGAGCGACGTGGCAGGGGTTAGCGTGCGAGTCGGTGGAGTGAAGATACGAGGGGTCTCAGACCCCAGCCGTTTAGGTGCCGCTGGCCCGCTTCTTCGTGGGGGCCGGGCGCTTGCGGAGGTCGCGGACTTCGGCGAGCTTGCCACGCGCATCCCCCTTGCCGATGTCGGCGTCCTTGCGCGACTTCGGGGTCGCGTACAACTCGCGCAGCACGTTCATCAAGTGCGGCACCAGGTAGAGCGCCTTAGTTACTTCCTGTCCCTCACCGGTCGCGGTCGCCTTGTCGACCTGGTCGGCGATCTTGCGGCCCGCCTCGATGAGGGCGGCGTCGAGATCTGGCTCGATCTGATCGTTGGCTTCTACGCTGCGGTTGAATGCGTCTTCGAGATCGCCCATGAAAGTTCCTTGGAGTCGAGCCTGACAGTCGTTCCACACGCCATGCAGTAACGGTCGGTCGGCGATGAGGCGCCCATGAGGGTGGTGCAATTCGGACAGTCAGCGATGAAGCCGGTGGCCACGCGTCCCCGCACCAGCTTTGGCTGCGGGTAGAAAGCGCCGTACAGTGACGCCTCCGACAGGATTTCGACCACCCGGGTGCCGCCATCCAGTCCCCGATCGCGTCGGGCCTGGTAGTAGTGCTGTCGGCAAAAGCCGCGTGCTAAGTGCAGGCCGCCACAACCCTCTAAATCACAGAGCCGCGGGTCACTTGAAGGCTGTCGGACTCGGGCCTCGACGGGCGCGGCGCCGCTTGCGCGACAGGCGCGGCATGCCCGGACTCCCGACGGGAGTGACCCTCGCCCACCCCACAGCATCTTGCCGCAACCCCCAGCGCAGGGGGTATCCGCACGACGGGGCATCTGCCACTCCTTCGCGCGATGGGGGTGGGGGTCGCTCGCTATGAAGTTCAC
>JAOQML010012040.1:0-12225 GCA_027568935.1 Erythroxylum urbanii | reverse complement strand
CACCATTATTATACAAAACCCTAGCCACCATCAGAGAGAAGAGCGTGCGGCATTCGAAAGAGTTTCAGGACGTGCTAGCACATGATAGCCGCAACCCAGATCGTGCATACTCGTGTGGATACCGGTAGAGGACATTCGCGAGTAGCAGTTTCTACGAATCCGAAAAACAACCACGCATCCGTGTCAAAACAAAGGTATTTTTGCGCATCCTATATGTTTCCGATTATACATTGTGTTGTGTTATGGTCTTTTCCGCAGCGTATTGTGAATACTTGGGCCATAAGCGATCAAACACATGCCATGCTTCTCATTGTCGTGAGAAGATTCTTATAGCCATGAGAAGCTTCTCACGAATGTGACAAAGCATGTCACACCCATGAGTCCTTTCTCATACCCGTGAGCCTTTTCATACCCGTGAGTCCCTTCTCACACCCATGAGAAATCATTCACGGGTGTGAGAAGGGATAGTTGTCCCATTTAAACCTAGTTTTTAATTATAAAAGGGAATGTTTTGTGGAGGTCAAAAATAACTCTCTCAGGATAGAAATGAAAACCCTCATTTTTCTTCATTTTCTTTGAACTTTCAACACCAACAAAGGCTATAATGGCTGATGCTTAGAGCTTGAAGGAGAACATGGAAAGCTAACTTCCCAACACCAGTTCAGAGGTGTAATCAACGTCAAGGAGCACATTAAACATAGTATTATTATGTGTCATTTTCTTTTCCTCCTTTCAGATTGTTTACGTTATCTTGAGATTAATGATTGGGTATTGTGTAAGAATGTTTCTAATGCTCTATTTAATCATTTTTTATGACAAGCCATTGCTAGAACTTGAATGTGATACATAATAGTCGTGTTAAAGGTCGTATGTGGCAATTAATGGTGTTGAATCGATAGGGATAACGTAGCATAAGTTAAATAATCCAAGCATGTGTGATTATTGCTTAGATTAGTATGTTTTTCTCACTTGTAATGCAATTGTTTGGATAAACTTAGAGAGCTTATTCTAAGTTTACCGATAGTTAAGGTTAATTAAAAAGCTTATTTTAATTAACTATAACCTAAGGAAAAATTGAGATTAACAGAACTTGCTTTTAATTAACGACCAATAGTTCGGAAAAAGGTGTGAAGGTGCAATGTATGTTAAAAGGTGCATAGGCTGAGATTAAATCAAATTAAGAACTGAGTTTTACACACATTTATCATTCTTCGTTTTTAACTATTTTTTAGAAATTTCTTGTGTTAGTTTAATTTTATTTTATTATCTCAATTGAATATGCCCAAAACCACCCTGTTTTATTTCTTTTACATCAATTATTTTCATTGTGGAAATTAACTGAACATTCCCTGTGGATACGATCCTAACTCACCATAACTAAAAATTTTAGTATGTAGAGTTAGATAAATTTTGCAATACACTCGACACGCGCTATCAAATTTTGGCGCTGTCATCAGGGAGTGTGGTGATTTATCTTTTTTAATTTAGTTTGTGTTTTATGTATCTTTCTTTATAATTTTTCTTTTTTTTATTTGTTAATTTTTGAACTTTTATTAGTATTGATATACAACTTGAGCAACTTGATCCAAAGATTGAGAGGACATTGCGGAGATTACAAATAGAAGCAAGAATAAGTTCAGAAGTAGAACTAGCAATTGAATTCGAAGATACTATGACAAGTCCAAGAATGCTGGGGGAGTTGGTTGCACCAAACCTAACCCAAAGAATTTTATGCATTACATTTCCAAATTTTACTGAGCATGTTACCTTTGAGTTAAAGTCTGAATTAATACATTTATTACCCAATTTTTATGGTCTTGAAGGTGAGGATACACATAAGCATCTAAAGGAGCTAGATGTGGTTTGTCTGAGAATGAAGCCTCACAGGGTGACAGATCAGCAAATCATGTTGAGGGCCTTCCTATTCTCACTACAAGATGTAGCGAAGGATTGGTTGTTCGATTTACCTACTGGGAGTGTGAATACTTGGCTAGAGATGAAGAGACTATTCTTAGAGAAATATTTTCTAGCATCGAAGACAACAGATATTCAAAAGGAAATCTGGTAGCATAATAGAGAGTATCTTTACAAGTACTAGGAGCATTATAAGAAGCTATGTGCTAGTTTTTTGCACCATAACATTCTAGAACAACTTCTCATCCAATATTTCTAAAAAGGATTACTACTAGTGGAGAGAAATTTGGTTGATGCGAAGAGTGGTGGGGCACTTTGTAAGAAGACTACCATCGAAGTCAAAATTCTACTTAAGCGGACAGATGGTAGTGAGCATACAGAATATGGAAAACTAAATGGGTCATATGGTAGTGAGGCTTAATTGTCTTGAATCATAAAGTGGAGGAAAGCTGTCATCCTAACCCGAGGTAAACCCGAAGAACATCAGTGCTATAACCTTACAAAGCGGAACTCCACCGAGGATTGCTACTGAAGAAGAAATCGAGAAGGAGTTGGGGAAGGAAGAAAATTCGACATCAAGTACAAAGGTAAATTTTGAAAGCCCTAATCTCATTACGATTAATCCTCCATCTTTTTCCAGCAGATTGATAAGACCTAACAAAGAGAAGAAGGACAAAGAGATATTGGAGACTTTCTAAAAATTGAAAGTAAACATACCTTTTCTCAATGCAATTAAGCAAGTACCCATGTACTCTAAATTCCTTAAGAAACAATGTACATATAAGAGAAAACTTAGGGATGATGAAAAAGTGATGATGGGTGAGAATGTGTCTATGGTTTTTAGAAAGAAGATGCCTCCAAAATGTCGAGATCCAGGTATGTTTACCATTCCTAACAAAATTGGTAACACTATGATTAATAAAGCTATGTTGGATTTAGGAGCTTCAATTAATTTGATGCCTTGTTCAATTTATGCTGCTCGAAATTTAGGTCCCTTGAAAGCAACAAGTTATATCATTCAATTGGTTTACCACACTAATGCTTACCTTGATGGTGTAGTTAAGGATGTTTTGGTGTAGGTGAATAACTTAGTGTTTCCTGCAAATTTTTATGATGTGGATATGAATGATGAACTTCATACAATCCAATATTTATCTTGTTAGGGAGATCGTTTCTCAATAAGGCTTAAACCAAGATAGATGTTTGTGAGGGCGCCTTACAATGGAAGATTCATTTTAATATTTTTGATGTCATGAAACATCCTCTTAATGATCACTGTGTTTTCTCTATTAATGTGATTGATCCTTTAGTGCAAGAAATATTTAAATTAAGTTTCAAAGATCCTTTAGAAATAGTCTTGACTGAGGAAATAGAAGTAGAAGCTAACAATGATGTTGAAATGAGAGAAGAGCTGATGGAAATGGTAGCTGGTATGGAATTACTAGAGAATTCTCCAAAAAGGTATGATTTGGATTCTATGAAATTATCTAAATCTCACCAAAAGTTATTACCTTATGATATGAAGGCGCCATAATTGGAACTGAAGTCACTTCCCACCCACCTTAAGTATGCCTATTTAGGAGATTAACAAACTCTTCCAGTTATCATTTCAGTATAGTTGACTTCAAATAAAAAAGACAGGTTGATTCAAATTTTGGGAGAGCATAAGAAGGCCATCGAGTGGATGATCGTAGATGTTCAAGGAATAAGCTCGCATATATGCATGCGTCACATTTTGTCAGAGGAGGATACAAAGTCCACAAGGCCAGGTCCGTGTATGTTAAATCCTCCGATGATGGAAGTTATGAAGAAGGTAGTGCTAAAGTTTTTTGATGTTGGGCTTATTCACCCGATCTCTGATAGTAAGTGGGTAAGTCCTATTCAAGTGGTTCCAAAGAAGTTTGGAATCACCATTGTGACCAATCAGGAAGGTGACTTGGTTCCCACCTAAGTGTGCAAACTAGGTGGCGAGTGTGTATTAACTATAGGAAATTGAATTCAACAACTCGGAAGGACCATTTTCCCTTCCCTTTATTGATCAGATGCTTGATAGATTGGTTGGTTATGATTATTATTATTTTCTAGATGGATTTTTAGCTTATCTTTAGATCCCAATCGCACCAGAAGATCAGGAAAAGACCACCTCTATATGCCCATTTGATACGTTTGCTTACCGAAGAATGCCATTTGGATTATACAATGCACCCACCACATTCTAAAAATGTATGGTAAGTATTTTTCTGAGTATGTTGAGAAGATCGTAGAGTTATTAATGGGTGATTTTAGTATGTATACTTCTTCTTTTGATGAGTGCCTTAAGAATCTTGCTATTATCTTGAAACGATGCATCGAAACTAACCTTGTGCTGAATTGGGAAAAAATGTCATTTTCTGGTGGATCAAGGTATAGTTTTAGGCCATGTTATATCTTCTAGGGGTATTAAGGTAGACAAATCTAAGGTTGATATTATTTCTTCTTTACTTTAACCCTCTATTGTGTGGGAAGTGCATTCTTTTCTTAGGCATGTTTTTTATCGAAGATTCATTAAGGACTTTTCGAAGGTAGCCGCACCATTATGCAAGCTCTTACAATAAGATGTCTCCTTTGAGTTTGATAATAAGTGTAAGGAAGCATTCAACAAACTTAAAAAGATTTTGACATCCCCACCGGTGATTCAACCGCCAGTTTGGAACCTCCCCTTTGAAATCATTTGTGATGCAAGCGACTATGCAATGGGGGCAGTTCTAGGATAAAGAGTGGGAAAAGCTTTGCATGCCATCTATTATGCTTCAAAGACTCTTAACCAAGCTCAATTGAAATATTCGACCATTAAAAAAGAGCTATTATCTGTGGTTTTTGCTTTAGAAAAATTTTGATCTTATTTGCTTAGTGCTAAAGTGATTGTTTATTATGACCATATAGCTTTATGATACCTACTCATAAAGAAGGAAGCAAAATAAAGGCTAATCAGATTGATTCTCCTCCTTCCAGAATTTGACTTAGGAATAAAAGATAAGAAGGGGTAGAAAACATGGTGGCTGACCACCTCAGCTTTTTAATCAAGAAAGAAGATGACATCCCTTTGTGAGAGCATTTTCGGATGAACAATTATTTTTTGCCGATGTAACACTATCATGGTATGCAGACATTGTAAATTTTTTAGTTACTAACCTATTACCTATTGGTTCATCAACGACTTAGCGGGATAAGCTACAAACTGAAGTGAAGTACTACGTATAGGATGACTCGTATCTTTGGAGGCACTGTACAGATTAAGTCATTAGAAGTGTGCACTTGAAAGTGAAACACCCTCGATCTTAGCTTTTGCCATTCTTATACATGTGGAGGACATTTTGGAGTCAAAAGGATGACTCATAAAGTTCTAGAAAGTAGTTACTACTGGCCCTTATTATTCAAAGATGCATACATCTTCTACAAATCATGTGACAGATGCCAATTGTTAGGTAATTTTTCCCATAAGGATCAATTGCCACAAAATCCTATTCTTTTCTATGTAATTTTTTATGTTTGTGGTATTGACTTTATAGGACCTTTCCCTACTTCTTTTGGCTTTACTTATATATTGCTTGCAGTTGATTATGTTTCTAAATAGGTGGAATCCAAAGCCACTAGAACTAATGATGCAAATGTTGTTGCAAATTTTGTTAAGGCTAACATTCTTTCTAGATTTGAGGTACCAAAAGCAATCATTAGTGATAAAGGAACTCATTTTTGCAATAAGGCGATGGAAACAATGATCAGAAAATATCACATCATACACAAGGTTTCCACTGTTTACCACCCTCAAACCAACGAACAAGTTGAAGTTTCAAATCCAGAAATCAAGTAGATCCTAGAGAAAACAATATAGCCCAATAGGAAGGATTGGAGCATAAGATTAGATGACGCACTATAGGCTTACATGATTGCTTATAAAACACTAATTGGGATGTCTCCATATAGACTGGTGTTGGGAAGCCATATGAGATTCTGGTGGAATTACAACAAAAGGCATATAGGGCTATTAAAAGATGCAACGTGAATTTTGATGATGCAGGTGTGCATAGGAAGTTACAGCTTCAAGAGTTAGAGGAGATGAGGAGTGACTCATATCAAAACGCAATGATATATAAGGAGAAGATGAAGGCTTTTTATGATAAACAAATTATTCCTAAGTAAGTTACGTTCCCGTTAGGTTGGTCCGTTTATTATTACTCATATCTTTCCTTTTGGTGCAGTAGAGATATGGAGTCTGAAAATTAACAAGACATTCAAAGTGAATGGTCATCACTTAAAATCGTATTATAAAGGCTTCCAAATAGAGGATTTGGAAGTGTTAATGCTGGAAGACATGATTGGTGTCACTTGATAAAAGCAACAAGGAGTTGAGCCAACGAAAATAAACAAGGCGTTGCATGAGAGGGAATTGAAGTTAAGTCAATTTCTATTTATTTACATTCTCGCATTTACTATTTTCATAAAATGCTCCATTTCTTGCATCTGATGTTACAATAGGGACAATCTAAGTTTTAAGTGTGAGGTGAAGATCTTAATTTTTATGTAAGTTTTTTTGGCTTAATTATTACTTATATGACTCCTTAGGCAGTTTTCAAAATCAAAAATTTTCTTATTTCCTGTTGTTTTTAGATTATATAGTCATAATTAGAGTGTGAATTGACTAGAATAATCAATGGAAACTTTAGCATGTACTTTTGCTCTTATGATTGGTTAGTTTGCATTATCTTTGATTCATGATTATGCATATGAATCTTAGTGGTGGAGAAATAAAATGATTTGCAAAGTTGTGAAATGTCATGATCATAAATGGTGTATGAGTGTACCCATAAATCTATCATATTTAAACACATTTTGTCTAAGGCTACCTATAGGTTTCTTAGTTTCAAAAGGGAATGATTGATGATTAGTCATGAGTACAGACACTGATTTTTGATTTCTTGTCATAGTTTTGAAATTTCTCTTTTCTTATAATTATCTATTCTTAGGAAATATAAAAAATGAGTAAGTGTTTTGGTTTATGGATTTGATTTTATTGTTTTTCCCAAAGACGGTCAAAGGTTAAGTGTGGAGGAATTTGATATATACTTAATTGATTATACATTTATCGCAACACTTAGTGATTAATGCTTGAAATATTTAAGAAACTCATTTTGGTTCATATTTAGTTTTAGGTATAATTTGGAAGCATAAGAGTTGAAGTGAGTTAAAAGCCCATTCTTCAAGTCATCCTCTTGATGTTCACACTTAATTGTCCTTGTGGAATAAGAAGGAGACAGATTTCGGTGAAGATGGGATAAGAAAATCCAAGGGAATGAAGCTATCAAGATGATCTGGAAGATACACAGCCGTGTATCTATTCACATGGTCGTGTATTCATTCGTAAGATATTTGTTTAACTTACACAGTTAGTCACATGGCCATGTAACCAACCGTGTACCTTCACAATTTCCAAATTTTTCCAACTTATACGATTTGATACACAATCGTGTATCAAACCATGTGTCTCCTTAAAACCCCTAATTTTTAATATAAAATAACATTTGAGTAGTTGAAGAGGGATGGATCATTTTGGGACAGAAATGAGGGGCAAAGCACACATATTTTAAAGACCCATGGCGGGCTAAGCTTCCTCAACCTAGTTCGGAGGTGAAATCGATGCCGAAGAACACATTTGGATGTATCTATATTGTGTTTGTTGTTCTTTCTCTCTTAGGGACTATTTATGTTATCTTATGCTTATTGAATTAGGTATTGTGTAAGAATGATTGAATGCTCTATTTGATTGTTCTTATGTAAACCCATTGCTAGAATCTTAAATACAATATGTAATAGCTGTGATTGGACTTATTTGTGGCAATTAATAGTTTTGAATCATTAGGGATAAATTAAACTGGGTTAAATGTCCAAAGCTTATGTAGTTGTTAACTTTATTAATCTATTTTCCTAACTTGTAATGCGATTTCCCATTAAATCTAAAGAGTTTGTTCTAGGTTATTCGATAGCTAGGTTTAGTTAGAGAGCTTGTTTTAACTAAACACGACTTAAGGGAAAACCAATGTTAACATAGTTTATTGTTAACCTATGATTAATAGTTGCTATGAGAGGTATAAGAATAACAAAATAATGAAATATTCTTATTTATGTGTAGCTCGAGATTGAACCGAAAATTGAATCCTTAACGCATTCATCATTTTTATGACTTTTTGATTGTTTTCTTTAATTTACTTCATTGTTTAAGTTCATGTTATTTCGTTATTCGAAAACCAAACCAAAAACCCCCTATCATAAACACTGATTCTTTTCATTTCAAAAACTTTACACACACTTTCTATATAATCGACCTAGACTCGTGACTAACTATAATTTTGATCCTATTTATTTTGTGTATTGTTATGACATGCTACCAATTTGAAATTCTTACTTATATTATCCCTAATTCCCATTTTTTGGTTAATGTTTTAAGAGTTTTCATTTTTCACTTTTATTCTCAAAAAGCTAGTGTCCTTTAAGTGATAAGAGTGCTTCCATCTAACTTTGATCGGTTCCTTATTAGTTAATACATTCTAGATTCTTTTGACAATTAAAATTTCATTTATAACATGAATTCTTGCAGTCCTAAGACTCGCTTCCTACTTTGGAGCTCAAATTCTAACCATTTCACTTTAGTACAGGATCTTTATTTGCATCTCCTAACCTAAGGAAAATTTTAATTATCTTCGTAATAGGTTTAACTAGGTTCTTTGGAAGCATAAGGTATGAACCCTAGTAGTTATTCATATTATTTAGAACTAAAATTACAAGTTGGAGTCCCTATAAACGTAAATAGCTTACTTGTGTTTGAAATGGTTTTGAAGGATTTTATAATTAATTTCAATATTTTAGTCATTTCAGGTATTAATTTTGTCCACACAAGGAAAACAAGCAAAGTTAAAGAATAATTAAAGATAGAGCAATTTGAAATATTTAGAGAAGAACCAAAGAATGCAACACTATACACGAACCCTTGTTAAGGGTTGTATACAATTATGGTTGCTGTTATATCTCCAATGCACCTTACATGCCTTATGTTACTCCCTTAGATGAATATCATTCACTACACGGTCTCATATATTTATCTGTGTTGGTGTTAATATTTGTGGAGAAATTCATAGAGAACATAGACAGTGACACAGACTCGTATTTGGGGCTATATAGCTCATTAAAAGTTAGGCTTTTTATTTTAAACAAAGAGAAAAGCTAGAACAAAGAAGTTCTTTAGCCAAGAAACATCTAAGAGTCACTTTTAAAGTTTCTTTTTTGCATTAGTTTTAATCAAGATTTTACTATTCTTTAGAGATGGGAAGATTTCAATAATTCTTTTGAGGTCGCATAATTGAAAAATATGACTTATTTATTTTGTTATCTTTATATTTTTTATGTTGATATTATTTAACTAATTATGAACTAAATAGGTATTAGATTTAAGTAGGAAGAACTTAGGATGTGATATATTCTAATTTAATCTTTTATTTAATGAAATTTTGGTTTTCTTGTGATTTATTCATGTTTATATTAATTTAATCAAATAAGTCAAATTGGAATATTCAATACTTAATTTATGCATTCACATTTGGGAGATGAGATGTATGTTTAGGTCATAGCGTAAATAATGAGAGTTAAGTGTGTGCTACTGAAAAGAGATCCACAAGATCTTCCTAGGATAGGGCAAAACTTAATTAAGAGAGTTTATACAACAAATTAAAGCATTCTTTAGTTATCTAGATTTGGAAGGGATTTCGGTTGATTAACCTCTAAATAAGGATTATATGTCTTGAGAGAAAATATGGTCTAAGTTTAGAGCTCTTATTAGTCCAAGAAGCTAGGATAATTCATTAATCAAAGGTAAAATTAAATATAGTAAAGTCCTCAAGGACTATGGCTTAAATCTAGTTAATTCATATGGTGCATTCTTAATTATTATTTTGTATTACTATTAAGATTTTTTAGTTATGATATTTCCCTCATTCATTCATTCATAAAGGTTGATCAAACTTGTTAAGTTTGTAGGTACTGGGTAATTAACTGATAATCCTCTGGGATTGGCTCATACTCAACTGTGTTAGCTGGTAAAATAAAAATAAGCTTTTAGCACCATTACACAAGATTAGGTGTTAATATTTGCATAATTTGCAAACTAACTAGACTAGATCTTTTTGTTTTAGTTTCACTATTTATTTACTTAATTTTTCTTTATTCCTTCTCTTTTCCATAGTACTTCTGGTATGCATAACTTTGACAATCCTAAAAGTCTTGTTGAGTCAAATCCTCATATCAACAAAACATTGCACATGAGAAGAAGAATTCATAGGAGAATAGAAGATGAGGAAACAAAGATCACTACAGAGAACATGAGTCATTAAGATGCATCGAATGCCCAAGGCAATAGCTAAGGCATTGTGAAACCTAGTGTTGAAACTACTAACTTTGAGCTAAAGAGCTCCCTATTGTCTATGGTGTAGCATAACCAATTTGAACGTTCACCATCTAAAGACCCTAACATGTATCTATCAATGTTTATTTATTACTTTGACACATTAAAGCTAAATGGAGTGTCTTCTAATGTAATCAAGCTCTAATTATTCCCTTTTTCTCTAAGGGATAAAGCTAAAGTATAGTTGTAAACCCCAAGGTTTTAAAAACCAGACCAGACCAACCGGTCAAACCAGAAAAAGTCTGAACTAGTCAGTGGTTCTATTCAGTTTTAACTAACAACCTGTCAGTATGAAACCAGCAAGTTTGTTAGAGAATCAGTTGGTTTTCATCGAACAGGTTACACCAGTTCGACGATACAATATGCCTAATCCTTTATCACCTGTCGCCCCTTCAACATTTCAGAATTCGTGACTGGCGATTTAGACTTCACTCTCTGTCTCTCGCCTGTCGCCCCTTCACCATTTTTGCAATCAATTGGATGATAGAGAGTTCAGATTTCTCTCTCGCCAGTCACCCCTTCCCATCTTCTCAATCAGTTCGATAGATATACCTAAACCTAAACCCTTCAGGTTTCATTCAGAAATCAATGTGTCTCTCGCCTGTTCACTATCTTCTCTTCATCATCTTCGCTTCTTCATATCTCACCGTATCCATAGATGCATGTATCCTATTGCTGCAAAAGTCGAGCCCTGTTGACTCTCCTTGGGCTACTACTGTGACTTTCCTTAGGTGACTACTGTGGGTAACCCATAGATGCAGAAACTGGGCCATGTAAGGGGTTTATGTTTCTGTGATGCTTGTTTAAGTTTAATTGATTGTTTGAGCTTAAATCTTGAATTCTTTCTTGAAATTACTTCTTCTCTTGTTGATCTGTGTTTGTATGTTTGGTCATGTTATATTGTTGCTCTTCGTTCTTTAATAAGCTGTGTTTCTGCCACCAAACAACCTATCTTTGGGAGAATATTTTGGAGTGGTAATTTCTTTTATATCTGAGGCATGGAATTGTTGCATTAAATCTGCATCTTCTTTCAATCTTTGGTATTGTGATTTAGATTAGAGTGGTAATTTTGTCTCCAAAAGAAAACATCATCAGATTATATAACCACACACCCACTAGAGCAAGTGATTGGAGTATGATGCTTTTGATCTACAGGCTCATCTCTTGCATAGATTAGTTCACTATAATGGTTTTGGATTGAAATGTTGATTCTCATTGTCAAGTTTATATAGAGTTCATGTTATGTTTTATTCAAGGTTAACATATAAGGAGTAGTATTGATCAATTTGGTTTTTGTAACAATTAGAAATACATTAACAGTTAGTTTAAGTTTTCTGTAATATTTAGAACTCTATTTCATACCAATTTCTGTAATATTTAAAACTCTATTTCATATCAATTTCTGATTTTAATAGTTAGGTTATATATATTCTGATTTAGAATTCTATTTGTTGATCTGAACACCAAAATTGAAAACTACCAAAATTTTAGTTAGGCTATTTGAAGTGGAGTAATTGCTAAAGGGAAGTTTAATAAGTGATTAACATCTGTTGGTTTTTGTGTATCCATTCTACTGTTGCTCCATTTGTGTTTCTTTATAAGTTTTTACTTTGATCCTATTGGAAAACACAACCACAAAACTGAATCTTTAACTTCAACCATGAATCCTGAAAGGTAATTGATGATAGCTTAGGTTTGTGTTTCATTAAAATTTTGTCTGTGTTAACCAATTTTGTTCACTCCAATTGTAACATCCCCTCACCAATTGCTAGTGAACAGTGACATATGCATGCATTCATACATGTACATGCATAGTAGATAAG
>JAOQML010011733.1:0-12244 GCA_027568935.1 Erythroxylum urbanii | reverse complement strand
TAAAATCCTTATTCTCATATATTGAAACAACATTTTCAAAATATAAGGAATAACCAGATTTTATTAGACAAAAAATACAAATCGTGTTCCTTACAATCATTGGTATGTAGCAATCATCCTCCAAATATAACCTATAACCAACAAGAAATTCCAAGATAACTACTCCCACTGATTCTACTAAAACATAGGATATATCTATTAACATGACTTGAAATTAGCCTTTAGGTAGTCTTTTCTTTTGCTAGAACCCTTGCAGAAAATCGTAAACATGGTCATTGGCTCCTGAATCTAATATTCAAGAATCAGATAAATCTGTCATATTTCTAGTTCTTAACAAACTTAGGAAACCCACACCTTGTTTGCTTTTGAGGGACTCAAGGTAGACCGCACAGTTTCTTTTCTAGTAGCCCAATTCACCACAGTGGAATCTCTTTCCCATGGTGTCCGCTTTGGCCTTCTTTTTCATAGGTTAGGCCTTGACCCCTATTTGGGCCTTCATTTTCATTGGACCCTTCTTCTTTTGCTTGCCCTTACCCTTGGGCTTAAAAGAAGATGCTACATTAGCTTTTAGCCTATGAGCCTTGATATTTAATATCTCCTTCGTATTCAAGAGGGTATTCATCAACTCACTCAAGGTGTAATGCTTGCTATTGAGCTCATAGTCCAACTTAAACTGCTAAAAACAAGAGTTTAAGCTATTGACAGTTAGAATTATTTACATTTCCACATCTATATCCACCAGAAGCATCTCAGACTCAGTAACTGAAAAGATTACCTTAAGCGTGTAATCATTCATCAGTTCACCAAGTTTTTGTTTGAGATTATGAAAAGTTTAGATAGCTTTCACTCTTGCAGACCTGGTCCTCACACCAAACATCTTATATAGGTGATGAACCATTGCACTAGTAGTTTTCATACAAGCAGTTTGCTTTTGCAACATGCCGCTGACAGATGCTAGAATATAACACTTAGTAGTCTTATTGGCATTATGCCAACTCTCATGTTGTTGGACTTGATCAGGAGTTGAATCTCCACTAGGAGGTGCAGGTTCATTTTCAGTTAATACCCATGAAATACGTTCATATTGAAGAACAATGTCAAGGTTACGTCTCCATTAATTAAAATTCTCTCCATTTTCCAATTTTTATTTGTCAAGAGCAAAGTGAGTGGATTCATATTGTGGTTGATTATGTCTGAACTTATAAATTATTAAAACATGAGCATACTAGTCAACATAATTGGAACTTTGTATAAAATCATGATGTATGTATACATGATGATAGATTTAACAAAACTTAAAAAATTTAAAAATTTATACGACGGTTGTTTTTCTTATCTATAACATACTAAGTGAAGGTGGGCCATCTCATCTATTAAAAGAAAAACTGGGACCCTCCCACTAGAAAAGCTACCAAGCATCTTCACGCTTAACTTTTAAAGGAGTGGCATAATTTGGTTTATGCTTTTACTAACAGAGATATGGTGTATAGGTTATTGATAAAATATGTTGAGCATGTAACCATTTGATTCATCCACTAAAGGTACTTGTAAACAATGCCTCGGTGGGAGGTCACATCTGCTACCAATAAATGGACTTATCCTTAAGGAGACCAAACCATGCAAGATCTAGGATTCATGCCTTCTGGTGGGGAGTAATACTTCACCACATGTAAATGGGCCATCATTTGGAGACCGTGGACTCTCACATGAGCATCCTTTCCCACTCAATCTTTTGGGCTTTAAGTTTTAAATACCATCTTATCTAGATGCAATTTATTAACTATCCTATATTGTTTCATTATATATCTCATACACAATGAATGCATGGCAAATCCTAGGGTTGGCAATTTTCTAAATGACATGCAATCAAATAATATCACATATTATTTGCATTCATTTATCTATTCATCACATGAACTAATAAGCCACATTTGATTGTCCATCTTAGAAACATAAAATAATTACAAGCCTTTTAGGCCCATAATATTTTTCTTGGACATGGATCTTTTCCTTCAAACTCTTCACTCACATGACCCGGCCCATTTGGTAAAAAGT
This sequence comes from Erythroxylum urbanii, assembly GCA_027568935.1. NCBI lineage: Eukaryota > Viridiplantae > Streptophyta > Magnoliopsida > Malpighiales > Erythroxylaceae > Erythroxylum > Erythroxylum urbanii. The sequence goes on along the minus strand of JAOQML010011733.1, from coordinate 10,189 downwards.
GTGTAATAGCTTTTCTTTTTCAACAAAGTTTTGATTTTCATAAAAACAAATTTGCTATTTTGAAAAAAAATCTAGCACTAGTCTTTTTCATCAAAACCGAAACTTGTCCATATGAAAGAAAAATAATACTTGTTTTCCAACAAAACCAAAACTTTTCCATATGAAACAAAAAAATAGCACTTATTTTTTAATCAAAATCGAAACTTGTTGTGTCATAAAACTGAAAATTTGTCAACATAAAATTCCAGCACTTTGGTTTTCTAACAACTGAAACTTTGTCAATACACTTTAAACAAAATCGATACCTTACCTCTTCATTTCTTTATTGATGGCTTCTTCATCTTCATCATTACATGATTTTGTACATTACATAATCAAAGAAAACATAAAAAAGAAACCAAGGAGGAAACATGACGATGATAGGCCACCCTTTTTGTTGCAAACCAAATGAACAAAACTTACAAGGTAACTGTAGAATCTATGGACAACCAAAAGAACAAAACGTATACCATATATATTTACATCACATAAAAATATGAAGCATGCAAAAAATGATTGCCAACCTATGCATAAAATATAGGAACCAAAATCATGCATAGTAAACCTGGCTCTAATACCAATTGCTAGATCTAAAAATAAATCATGCATCAATTTGAAAGAAGTTGTAGATTTCAAAACTTTTTAGAAATCAAAATTTCAGCGGAAGCAATATATCCAAATCAGCATGCATAGCTACACACGATATGGTATAAGGAAAAACATTTGCTTAATCACATGATGGAAAATATTACCAACTCCTTCGCTACAGTTTTAACTCCTCACTGTGCTTCACCTTATTCTATCCTCTTCTTGTTATTGTATCCTCAACCAATTCGATCTACCACTTGTTCTTCTTGGACAACTTGGTTAACAAGATACTTTGGTGGGAAAGGAGAAGAAAACTTTGGAGGATACTTTTCTTAAAAGAAAAAAGCCAAAAATGAGACACTCTCATGCAATTTTCAGCTCCCCATGCAAGATAGGAGAGAGAGAGAGTCAAAACTATACTAGAACCCTTTCTTACAGCCTCTCAATTTTGGTTAACCTCAAAGGAAAGAAGAAATTTGTATCAAATAGATCACTTTTTTTTTAATCAATCATAAAGAAGCCAATAAATGACACTCTTGTCATTTGTCTTTAAGATGGCTATATGAAAAGACTATTAACCTAAATGTGACATACCAATTTCAGTTTTTTCTTTTTTTTATGATGAAAAAAGGAAGATGGTCCATCAACTGTACCTCTTTCTTCTTTAATCCAGTGAATGCTAATAGGTTACATGCTATCTTAAAACAAAACCATTAAACCATTTAATGATAAGGTTATTACTCCATTTAATGAAGATAAGGCGTGTTAAAAAACATCTTAAATGCAGCAAACTAATGTTAAATGTGCAACATTATTCCATCTCCATTTATCTTTAATAACTTTTTTTAATTAAATTAAACGAAAGCCTAGAAAATTTTTAAATGTTAAATTGGGCTTCTAATTAACCATTAATTAGTACAAGCGCAACATTCTATCATAGGCTTTAAAACCTCCATTTATATTTCTTACTTAGCTTAATGACCTTCCTTGAAGCCAAATGGGGAATCTTATTAGACTTAGATAATTCAAACTCCAATAAGCCCAGAATTAATTTAATCTTATTAGAATTAATTCTAGCTTATTAACTAAATGTCATTTCACTAAAGACAATTAGTTGAACTCTTGAATTACTAAATATTAAGAGAACACATGTTTCAATTTGTCCAATTGCAAACTCTAATATGAATCATATTATAGCCATCTGCACAAAAAATGGTAAAATTACCATTTTTCCCTTATATTGGTTTTTCCTTCTAGATCTCCTGTTTTACTCTATATGGTGATTAACACACAAGACCTCATCTTGGTGTTATGACTTGATGGGTAGCTAGTCCATCAAACTCCTGGCGCCAGTTTAATCATAATCTCCATAAAACATCTAGAAGTGATGATGTCACTATAAACTTTTTATTTGAGTGAATGTTCCTTGATACATGTTTCAATTAATAATTCCAACATGTAGACATTAGATTAATACTATGTAAAAAATCCATTCCGATCATATCAAGGATAATAATGAAACACATAAGAGTTCACCACTCATCAAGATTGTGGTCCATAACAAGCAAATGCTAAAATGTATGTTTTAAGATTAAATTGACGGCCTACTCTATTCATTAAAACATGCGTGATTCTAAATTCATTTGATAGTGCCATTATCTATAGTCAACTACTATCATGATATGAAACTCATCATTCCCTTGAAGTAAACTCCTTTACTTACAGGGAGATAAATCGGAATGCTACAATCTAAACCTTAATCAAGTGACCAACTTGATTATTCAACTATGAATCAATTAATTTAAATTCTAATAATATACATGTTTCCCATACATCTCTATATATATGTATAATACTTATAAAAGAATCTCGATACCTTATGACTAGTTTTATTATGCTTATACATGCCAAACTCTTTTGTTTTATTAATAATAAATATTTTCATTACAAAAAGCAATTGGAAGAAAATTAAGTTATAAGTAAATACACTTGCTTTCCAGGGTACTATAGTTACATAACTCCAACAATCTCCAACTTGCCCTAAAGCAAGTTTGACATATTCCTCATTCCTATCCCATCTAGGAAACCATCAAAGCTTTTTTGAGACAATATCTTTATGAACGGATCAGCAAGGTTTTGCTCTATGGGAATCTTTACCACATTTACCTCTTCACGTTGTATTATCTCCCTTATGAGATGATACTTTCACTCAATGTGTTTGGTAGCTTTGTGGTTCCAAGGATCTTTAGAATTAGGCATAGCCCCACTATTATTAGAATAAATTGTAATGGCTTTTTTCGCTTCTGGAACTACCTCCAAATCATTTAGGAACTTACGGAGCTAGACTGCTTCCTTTGCTACTTCATAAGCAGTAACATACTTAGCCTCTATAATCAAATTATCAACACAAGATTGTTTGATACTCCTCTAGACTATGGCTCCACCTTTTAAAATAAATATAGACCCAGTAGTTGATTTCTTTGAATCAACATCTGATTGGAAATAAGAATCCATATATCATGTCGAAATAAGATTACTTTCAGAGTAAACAATCATTAAGTTCTTCATGCTACGAAGATACTTTAGTATACGCTTAACCACAGTCCAATGCTCCACTCTTGGATTGGACTGAAATCTACTTACCAGTCCCACTATGTAATAAATATCCAGTCAAATGCAAAGCATTGCATATATTAAACTTCCAACTATCAAAGCATAAGGAATGTTACGCATATGTTCAACCTCCTCTTGGGTTTTAGGTGCTTGTTCCTTTGAAAGTTTGATTCTAAGTCTAATAGGTATGAAACTCCTCTTGGAATCTTACATGGCAAACTTATTAAGCATATTCTTAATGTCGGTCAATTAAGACAAGGCTATCTGTTTGTTCTTATGATCCCTTATAAGCTTGATCCTTAGAATATAGTTAGCCTCTCCTAAATCCTTCATTGAAAACTATTTATTCAGCCATCCCTTAACCATAGATAACATTCCCATATCACTGCTAATGAGTAGAATGTCATCAAAATATAGGATTAGGAAAGTAACCTTGCCTTCTTGTATTCTTTTATAAACATAAGGCTCATCTAGGTTTTGTATGAATCCCTAGGTTTTGATAGACTTATCAAACCTAATGTTCCACAACCTAGATGCTTGCTTAAGTCCATGAATGGACCTTTATAACTTGTATTCCTTATGCTCATTAACTGGCTTAACAAAACCTTCTTGTTGGGCCATATAAATGGTCTCCTCAAGACCTCCATTAAGAAATATGATCTTGATATCCATTTACCATATTTCATAATCGAAATAGGCTGCTATAGCCAAAAGAATCCTAATGGATTTAAGTGTGGCAACCAGAGAAAAAGTATTCTCATAGTCTATACCTTCTTTTTGAGTATAGACCTTAGCTACCAATCTAGCTTTAAAGGTCTCTACCTTTCCATCTAATCCTCTTTTCCTTTTGTAGATCCTTTTACAACCTACGGCTTTTATACCTAGTGGTAAATCTGCAAAGATCCAAACTTTATTAGTGGATATAGAATATATTTCTGATTTCATCACCTTGAGCCATTTTTTTGCATCAACATCATTAATAGCCTGTGTATACTAAAGTAAATTACAAGTTAGTATGGATTTTACGTACAAGAAACTCGATACATAAGAAGGGGGGTTGAATGGTGTATCCTTTTTTGTGTATATAAAATCTTGCTAACAACTTCTCTTTCTTGTTAAAAAGATATCACAAATTATTACTTAGTTCAATCCCAAATAACTTCTTTATGATTGTTTAACAACAAAATAAACTGAAGTAAATAATAGAGAATAGACGCTGTGATTTTTATACTGGTTCACCCCAAACTATAGGCTACGTCTAGTCCTTAGAGTTTGTCTGACTGATTCATTATACTCCAAACAATTACAAGTATTCTTTCTTCCCTTCAAGAGCCTCTTCAAGTCTCTTACAAAGTATTCTTTCAGCTATCTTAGCCTCTCTAGGCTATCAGCCTTTTCTTTCTCTCACTAGAAAAAGACTGTGAGCTTTTGTTACAATAATGTTAGCTCTCTTCGTATCGCACTATAGAATTTGTGTTTTCTAAGTACTGTAAGAATTTTTATCTAAGATTCTAAGATTGTAACATCTTCAACTACGACTAGTATTTATAGCCTTCGTCTCTAACTATTTCTTGATCTTTGATAACCGCTTCTGTATTCTCGATAACCGCTTCTAGATAACTGCCATTTAGTTGAGTTCTGTAACTAATTCTGAGTAAATAATTGTATCGTCTATGTCTTTTCGTCTTTGTTGACTTTACGTCTGCGTCTACGTTTTGATTTCTCGTCTGTGTCTGTGTTTGTGTTTTAACTTTACGTCCGTGTCTGTATTTTAACTTCGCGTCTGCGTCTGTGTTTACGTTTATATTTTAACTTTGCGTCTGCGTTTGTGTTTGCGTCTGTGTTATATTTGCATCTGTATTTTGTCTTTGTGTCTATACTAACTTTGCGTCTATATTTACGTCTGTGTTTCCTTCTACATCTATGTTTTGATTTTGCGTATACACACTTAACACATTTGTTAAACACGTTCATTTGTTTATAACATTATTATTATTTGATTGTCATCAAAATCAATCATCGTAAAGTCCTTTTGTCATAACAATCTCCCCCTTTTTGATGATAACAAATAATCATAATTTTAGAAAAATCAAAGTGAATGTATTTTTATTCAATTGATGAATAAGAAAACAACAAACAACAATAAACAAAGAATAAGAAGACAATAACCAAGAATACATATATACATGCTATCCTCTTCTTTTCTTCTGTTTTTCTTCTTCTTTAATCTTGCTTTCCCCTTTTTTCTTTTCTTCCTTCTTTTCTCATCTTGTCTCCCCCTTTTTTCTTCTTTTCTCCCCCTATTTGTTATTAATCAAAAAGGTTACCTCAGATGCTTTATTATTTCAGAAAACATGTGTTGCATATCCGTTATGATCATCTTGAGGTCTTCTTCTATTGTAACTAGCACATAAACTAGTTCCTCATGAAGATCACCTACTGAGTCTTGTAGATTATCAACCTTAGTATGAAGTTCTTCAATCTCCTTCACCAAGGTTTCCTTACTCCACTGCTCAGAATGTCTTACTTCTTCCATTCCAATAGTTTTTGACTTGTTGAGTTGGAACCGATGGATAGAAGTTCATAGCAATAGATGTTTCTGAGGATAAGACATCGAGTTTTATTATTCTCAAAATAGGAGGTTTGAAGAATTGCTTTTCTTCAAGGAGATCAAGGTCACCAGGTCTAGGTAGTTTTGGAATGGTTTTTCCAAGAAGGTGAAGGACATCTTTAATCGAGGGTATTGAACTCAAAGGTCTAAAGTGCATGATTAGGTGCACAAAAGTCTCTAATTTGACAAACATACCTCCAACCTGGATAGTTCTGTACTGTCCTTTAGTCACTCTTCCAACTACCTAAGAACTTGCATATGTGGTGAAGCGTCCACAATTACTTCCTGTTACTTTTGAGATGTGATGTGAAATATAGATTCCTCTTGATTGTTCTGCATTACATGCCTCATCTATGTTTCTCACTGCTTCATGTATCTGTTCTTCAGTCAGGTCACCTGTTGTTCTTTCAGGGTACATCTTCTGTTTTCCTTTTTCCACATTAAGCACAATGTTTGAAGCTCTAGGTTATATGTCAGGTACAATCTTGATCAATGTTCTGCTCATTGTTGGGTAGATAGTGTATCGATCTTTAGTCATCTTCAATGGATATGGTTCTGACTTCTCATCCCTCAAAATCCCATATAGTTTCCTTTCTTCATGATTTAGAAGATGCATAGACTGATTATTGATCAAAATAGACTCAACTTGTAGCTTGACCAACCTTTTCACAGGTTCACTGATTATAATTGAGCTTCTGTTTCTAACAAGTACCTCTACTTCAATCACCTTCATTCTCAAGTCATGTTTTCTGATAGGACTATGAGATACCACTCTATTTTTAACTAATTTTTCTTTTCTTTGACTACCAGTTGAAGTAGTTTCTTTCTGACTAGTTTTTATCTTCTTACTTTCTTCTACCAGTCCAAAAGGTGGTTGTGGTTGGGTTCTCTTCCTTTCAAACTCCAACTTCTTCTTTATTCTAGTCTCTTTGGATGGCTTTGTCTACTTTTGTTGCAGAATTGAGACTAGAGATCTTGTAGCTTGTGGTGTCTTCTATATCTGTTGAGATTCTGTACCAAGAGTCATTCCTTTCCCTCTCTTCTGTTCTTCTTATCAGAGAGTTAATATCCTTGGTGATCTTTTTGATCTTTTAACTTTCTCAAAATCAAGTGCCTCTGCCTTTCTTTTCAACGACACTTGTTTTACAGATAGACTCACCTGGCTTTCTTCTCTTTGCCTCATAGTCTTAGCTTCAGCTACTACTTCTGACGATTTCGTCTTTTCGTCTATAGCCACTTTTCCAGAAGATTGAGGTTTCTTTTTTTCTTTGGGAGTAACATTCCCACTTATACTATGCCTAACAGTTTTCTCCCCCTCAATCCTTGCTCTCGGAGTAGAAGTTGTACTTAACCCCATTCTTCCAATAGTTGCCGCATTGATAACGCTTTTAATGTTTATCTTCATCCTATTTCCTCTGTCAAGAAGAATTTTAGAATCTCTAAAGATTCTTGTTAGCAACATGCCATATGGAAAGGAATTAGAGTCCTTCTTGATCTTCATCATGTATCTCAGAATTAGGTGTGGAAGATTGATATCCTTGTGGGTGAGTAGGTAGAACAGGCATTGCTCATCTATCATTGTTATAACATTCCTCGATCCTGTTCTTAGTAGAATGCAATGAAAAAGTATATTGTGTAGAACCCTAGCCTTCGGAACAAGGTTCAATGACTTCTTGTCCTTTGGGTCACTACACCCATAGAGTTGTCGATTTATCTGTGTCTTCTCTAGATGATTTTGAGTCATCCATCTAGGGTTGTATGACACCTCTTCTCCATCACACGAACATCCACTAACCTTCTCGATTAGCTCTAGTGTCACAATAACTGACAATCTATCCACCATTGATACTACTGTATCATCTACCACACTTGCATTCTTCCAGAATTCATATACTTCATTCAGATGAACTGATTCACGAACCTGAAAGAAGTTTTTCCATTTGGCTGAATCAACTTCTGGTTCAATGTCCATCTGATTCATCTTCAATAATTCAAAATCAACATGCTTTCATATATCATTGCTTGCTCCATTGTGATCTTTAGATAGTAGGAACTTCTCAAGATAATGAGATTAGTGTCTGAAGATGAGAGCGTAACCAAAAGGTCTTCGAAATGAACAGTTGTTTTTGAGAGTTCTGAAAAAATCAATTTCAGAGAATTTCAAGAGTTTTCTAGAGTAGGTGATGTTCTGAACCATCTGAAAGGATTTCCTTTATATTTCCCTCTAAAAATAATTACCGTCTGCAAACTTGTAGTTACTGGCTTTTGAAGAGTTAAAACTTTTTATCTTCCTTTTGTAAGAATCGTCTGGGTCATGACCTGTCCGACGATTAGTCTCTAAAGACTACCATATTCAATTTTCGTTTGATTTCTTTGAATCTTTCTTCGTTCAAAGCCTTAGTAAAGATAAATGCCCATTGACGACTCTCTCAACAAACTGAAGACTAACAATTCCCTTTTGTACATAGTCTCGAAGGAAATGATGTCTAACTTCAATATGCTTCACGTTTGGATGTTATATTGGATTCTTTGATAGGTTGATAGAACTTGTTTTGTCACAAAAGATTAGAATTTGTTCTTCTTTTACTGAATAATCTTCTACTACTACTTAATCCATAACGTCTGTGAACAATAGCTTGTAACAAACATATATTCAACTTCTGCAGTAGACAGTGCAATTGAGCTTTGTCTCTTACTAAACCATGAAACTAAATTATGGCCAAGAAAGTGACATCCTCCACTTATACTCTTCCTATCAATCCTGTCTCTAGCGTAATCAACATCACAGTATCCAATTAACCTAAAATCTCTACCTTTCTTATACATTAAGCAAAGATCAGTAAAACCTGATAGATATCTCAAAATCCTTTTAGCAGCAATATAATGAGATTCTCTAGGATCTGCTTGAAATCTGGCACACAAACAGACACTAAACAAAATATCAGGTCTACTTGTTGTAAGGTAAAGTAAAGAACCAATAATTCCTCTAAAGAGGGTCTGATCATCCTTCTTACCTGCTTCATCCTTAGATAAAGGGTTTGAAGGGTGTATAGGAGTTGACATTTGTTTTACTTATCCATACCATATTTAATCAACAATTCTTTTATATACTTTTGTTGATGAATAAAAATCTTGTCTTCAAATTGCATAACTTGTAATCCAAGAAAAAATTTTAATTCACCCATCATGCTCATTTCAAATTCACTTTTCATTAGTTTTTCAAAACTAGAACATAGCTTTTTAGACGTTGCACCAAAAATAATATCATCAACATATTTCTGTACAATGATTTCATCATAGTACAGATATGAACTTAGACGATCATACCAAGCTCGAGGAGCTTGTTTCAAGCCATATAAAGCTTTATGAAGTCTATAGACATGATCTAGTTTCTTCGGATCTTCGAAACCAGGAGGTTGCTTTACATACACCTCTTTATCTATAAAACCATTCAAAAAGGCACTTTTTACGTCCATTTGAAACATATTTATGTCATGACACACCGTATATGCAAGCAAAATCCTAATAGCTTCTAATCTAGCTGCAGGAGCATATGTTTCATTATAGTCTATTCCTTCTTGTTGATTATAGTCTTGAGCTACTAACCTAGCTTTATTATGTCTAACTCTACCTGACTTGTCTACTTTATTCTTAAAAACCCATCTAGTTCCTATTATAGGTTTCTTAGGGGGTATGGGAACTAAAGACCAAACTTTACATCTAGTAAATCGGTTCAGCTCTTCTTGCATGGATAAATTCAAGCTTCATCTTGAAGAGCTTCATCAATTTTCTTAAGCTTTATTTTAGAAATAAATACTACATTTGCTTCTCTTCTAAATTTAGACCTAGTTCTCACACTATCTAAAGTTTCTCCTATAATCAGATTTCCTGGGTAAGAAGATTTATATTTCCAGTCCTTTTTCAGACAAGAATTTTCAGGAACATTTTCTACTTTATCTGGAGGAACATCTAATAATGACACATGTTCATTATCAACCAACAATACTGCTAGGGTTTCATCATCAATATCATTACTTCTATCTGGTTGAGAACTATCATCAAACTTGACATGAATAGATTCTTCAACAGATTTAGAAGAAAGATTATAGACCCTATAAGCTTTAGAAGATAAAGAATATCCTAGAAAAATTCCTAAATAGACTTTAGAATCAAATTTGTCCAGACTTTCTTTTATATTCAATATAGGACACTTACAACCAAATGGATGAAAGTAAGATATATGAGGCTTCCTTCCATTCCGTAACTCATATGGAGTTTTATTCAACAATGGTCGCATAAGTATTCTATTTTGAATATAACAAGCTGTATTTACAACTT
>JAOQML010011728.1:0-12245 GCA_027568935.1 Erythroxylum urbanii | reverse complement strand
TTCTTGATTCTTGATAACCGCTTCTAGATAATCGCTTCTTTAGTTGAGTTCTGTAACTAACTCTAACTAAATAACTGCCTGACATGTTAGTGTATCTTTGTGGTATCGTTTATGTCTTCTTTGCTTCTATTTTGCTTTTGTGTTTGCGTCAACGTCTGCGTCAACGTCTGCATCTATATAGACATTGCGTCTGCATCTGTATAGACTTTGCGTCTGCGTCTGTGTCTGCGTCTGCATCTGCATAGACATTGCATCTGCGTCTGTATAGACTTTGTGTCTGCGTCTGTGTCTGTGTCTACGTCTGCATCTGCATCTGTATTGTCTTTGCGTCTGTGTCTATTTCTGCATCTGCATAATCTTTGCATCTGAGCACTTAACACACTTGTCAATGATATTCTTTTGTTTCTAACATTCTTGTTATTTGATTGTCATCAAAATTAGTCATCGTAAAGTCCTCTTAACTTAACAGGTCTCATCTTTGATATTGCGGCGACGGTTCCTAATCAAAGTTTTGAATTCTGTTTGGTAGGGATGTTTCTCACATATAGCCCCATTAACTTTGCCTCAATGAAGTCTGTTTTGGCAGACTTGTGGCACCCAATTGAAGGGATCACGATATCTGATATTGGGGCTAAGAGGTTTCTATTTCGATTCTACAATCAAATTGATATTGATCAAGTTATTAAAGGGGCATCATGGTTGTTTAACAAACACCTTTTAGTGTGGAGTAAGGTTGGTCTGAATGATGATCCACTGAGAATTCCTTTAATTTCAACCGATGTTTGGGTCATTATGAAGAACTTAAAACCAGGCTTCATGCGTGAAGAGGTTGCTAGATCATTGGGTGATTTTGTTGGGAGGTTTATTTGTAATGACACAAAGTATTTAACGGATTTGGCGGAGCTAGAAGATTATTCGATGAGGGTTTGGGGTCGTTGGACATTCGCCAACCTTTAAAAAGGAAGAAGAAGTTGATTGATGGGAAGGGGGAAGCTTTCTATGTCTATTTCTCTTATGAGAGAATTTTTGTGTTTTGTTACGTGTGTGGAATGAAAACGATCTAGAAGGGGGGTTGAATAGATCTTTTAAATTTTTCGCGAAGTGCTACAAAACAGAGAATTAAAACACACAAGACAAACAAAAACAAATTGAAATATAACAAAGTAGAGAAGAGAGGCAAACACAATATTTATAGAGATTCGGTGCTAAGACCTACGTCCTCTACCTAAGCTCCTACCTAGGATTTTGTCAAAGCTCTTTACTACACACTTTTTAGTTTAGTGTGAACTCTTCCAATCAACTTGACTTCCGGCTCAAGCTATGCCTTACAGATGATTTGTTTCCCTGGCACAAATCCTACCTCCCAAGTGATTCTTCTCTAATTACTCAACTCACAAGAATAACAATAATAGTAATGAATTAATAAAACTCAGTACAGCTGAAAACTATCTGAATAAGTTATATAAGTAAAATGAGAGCAATGAGAGGATAATTGTTCACTATAGCAAGTATGCTTCTTTTTGAACTTCTGTAATCATTCCTCTGAAGTGAAGACATTTATTTGCAGGCTTCAAAATGTTCCTAGCCGTTGTATAACTCCCCTAGCTGTTGTATAAAGATTTGCTCCCGTTTGAAATCGATTGACAAATTCAAATTTTGTTCTGTTGTAACTGATAGTTGACTAGTCGGTATGTAATAGTTGACTAATGCATTATAGTTAACTTGTCTTCAAAATGATAGTCGACTAGCACAATCTTTTTATAAGAATCTTTCAGCTCCGTACCTCGAATAGTCGACTAATAACATGATAGTCGACTTGTCTAAATTTCCAACTAATAGATCTGATTGATGATGGTCGACTTGCAATATGATAGTCGATTAGTCCAGTTCTCCAACTAACAGATCTGGTTGATTCTCCAATATTTGACTGTTGAGATACACATTTAAAATCCTCATGCAAGATCTTCACATGAATTCCACGTTGTTAATTCTGATACTCATTAGTTGACTATTGCAATGTTGATCCTCGACTAGTGTTCCATCTTATCAACTTTATTTTAATCCAAATAACCTGAAATTATTTCTTAACTATTTCTTTTAAGTTTTATTATTATCAAAACATAGAAGGATTTAATTTGTCAACCTCCATTGGTCCAACAAATATGGTTCCCCTCAACCAAGAAAAGGGATTTAGCTACTCATAGCGAAAGTGAAAATCAAAGAAATAGCAAAACACATTGTCTCCATCCCAGGTCTTTCTAAAAAATCCAAAAATACTTGGGAAAATAATGCAGAAAATGAAAAACTCATATAGTTGTCGAGAAAAGAAGAAGAAAAGAATGCAGAAAATTGAAAACTACTCCTAATCTATGTTGCATGAACAGTGTACGTGAACAGTACACTTTTTTTCTTTTATGCTATTTTTTTTATTTCTTCCCTTCCCTTCTTGCTATCTTTAGCAGATAATCCTTATCCCCACTTCAAGTTGCAGATCCCATTTATAAGGTAGCAATATGATCTTTAAAGATTTGTGAAAATTTTGAATTTGAACTTGAAAACAAAATCTACAGAATTTGTTCTCATCCTTGCATGTGGCCACGTCTAGTCATGAATTTGCTGCCAATATGGAATTTCGGATTTCTTTGTTTCTTTTGCATCTTTTTAACTCAATTTCATCTCCCAAGTGTTGGAAATCATTTCAAAACAATTAAGACACAAATTCATAAATTTTGAATAATAATTTCAACATATGAGAGAGATTTATCTATCAAATAAGTGCAAAATGACAACTTAACAAATTCCCCCACCAAACCTTTACTCGACCTCGAGCAAACATTCTAAACTACTACACTATATCAATTCATTCTTTATAAGATTCAATGCACACAATCCATTAACTTGGGCCAGTAAGACTTAGGTTGCAACATACATCATAATCACTTTTCACCGATATACATAAACAAAGTCAAAATAAGACATCTTTGTTCAAAAAACAAGTATCAAACCAAAGTTAATTCTTCTCATAGATTTTGCTCTTACACTCAAGTGTTTGAGGTCAAAGTGTTTCCCTCAAATCTCCCTCTAATAAGTTGCACTACCATAGGCTTGCAAATTCACCAGTTATCATTCATTCAAATTACATGAGTTCATAGATCATAAAGACTTTATTATGGGTTGTAACGGGGCTAGGTTCAAAGGTAAGGTAAAAATAGCAAAGGTTAATCACAAGCATTCACAAAGTATCAAGTAAAAGGGACATTAAAATTATGAGATAACCACATGATATAAAGGACTACAACTACTCATACTAACTAATGCTACTATGCTTTATTCTTTTTCTTTCTTTTTTTCCTTTTTCTCTTTTTTCCTTTTTTTCTGATTTCTTTTTTTTCTTTCTTTGATAATGGAGAACAATAAAAACAAGAGAAAATAATAGCAGTATAATTTAACAAACACATGAGTAGAAGTGCCTATAAAAATATCTAGAACATAATACAGAACAAAAGTCCCAAAATCAAATGCTTACTCAATACTTTATTCAACTTGTGATAGGGTAACACTAATGGGGTTTTTAGGTTTCAATGTAAGGTGATTGATTAAAAAACAAGGTTAAAGGCTCAAAAGTGTTTTCAAAGGGAAAATTAACTAGGTGGGTCATTTTTAAGCTAAAGGGTGTAAAAACAAAGATAGTTTTAATCATTTCCATAAACCATGTAATCAAACAAATTCAATCCGGTTTAGTGCAAGTTCTGAAGACAAACCTGATTAGAGGAGTATCACACAATACAAAGAAATATATTGACATAAAGATGATGTCATTTAAGCTCAATTATGCTCACAGGTTTATTTCAAGAAATCACCGTAATTCTACAACTACCTCATCACTCAAATGTCAAAATTTTGACTAAGTCTATAAGATCGGTTATTGCAATCAATCCGCATGATTCACTTTAGACTCACTTAGCCCAATTTAATTTCATGCATACGTTCAATCTCATCCAAACTAATATGATAAAGCTTGATGGCTTAACATGCATAACCAACATGCAAGAACCGAAAAAAAATCACACACAAAAATCGAAAACAAGGGCACATGTGCACACATATAATTCAATTCCTTTCCTCACACTTAGAACAACATTGTCCTCAATGTTAGGACATAAAATGAAAGAAGCAAAATATAAAAAAAACAGAGAAAAGAAGGCTTCTTTACTTGGAATTGCGAAATCATGGTGTTGGCGGATGTGGATCGCGGTGGAAGTGGAGCATTGACAAAAGACCGAATTGGGGAGGCCAACTTGTGTGATTCACTTTTTCTCCTTGGCATTGTGTGAACTCTGTGAAAACATAGGCGTGAAAGTTACAAAAGAAAGAACACAACATCAGTAAAATCATGAGTTGGTGATAGGTTAGGTATGGTGAATGACAAATTAAAAGAGTGGATGTTGAATGGAATGGTTGTTTAATGTTCACGATATGGGCAATGCTACGTGAAATCTGCAGTGAATAATACTGGTGAGAAACAAAAAACTAAGTGAAAGAACAAGAGGAAAAAGATAGGGAAAAAAAACGAGAAATTTTTTTTATTTTTTTTATTTTTTGCTGTTTTTTAAAGGATAAAAATTAAAATTATAGATTTCGGAATGCTAAATTAAATTCCTAAATAAAATAAAAATGAAAATAAAAGCTGCTGAAAAATAAAAAAATAAACAAACCTAAAAATTTTACGGGTTTTCCCGAATGTGCTTCTTTAACATCTTTAGCAGGACGTGATTCTTTTACTTACCTTATTAGAAATAGGTTGGGGATACCAACTCTATTTCTTCCACTTGCTTAACTGAAAAGTTCTCATAATATGGCTTTAGGCGGTGTCCGTTAACTTTAAATACCTTAGAAGTATCTAAACTTTAAATTTCTACCGCACCATGAGAAAAAACGTTAGTAACAATAAACGGTCCAAGCCAACGAGATCATAATTTTCCAGGAAATAACTTAAACTTCGAATGATAAAGAAGAACTTTTTGTCCAATTGAAAATTGTTTCCTAGAAGTCATTTTATCATGAAAAGCTTTAGTTTTATCCTTACAAATTTTCCCTGACAACAGCGCCAAATTTTGGTACTGCTGTCGCCTGCAACCAAATTAAAAAGAAACCAACTTTCGTTAATACAAATTAATTTAGTAGTAGACAGTAGGTATCATTCCCACGAGGAATTTTAACAGTAAAGAGTTTACGAGTTCAAACTAAAATAAAGTAAAGAAAAGGGGAGGTTTTCAATTCACATAAAATTAAGAATGTAGAAATAACAAAAATTGAAAATTGACAAAAGTAATTAGATCTAAAAATTAATAGATAAACCTTGGTTTCGGTTCATCGATGTTATCACACTAAAATGGATCTTTGATATAAAATTCAATTCATCAATAAACATTCATTGGAGGATGTTTTCTCGTAAGTGTAAATGAATAGAAACATGTATTCTACACATTCTTATCAACCAATAACCTAGATACAATTGTAAGTTCAATTGGTTGATAGCATTAAGAATTAAGAAACCAATGAACAAGATAATACATGTACAACATGCAATTAATCTAGCTGAACGTCTTCTTAGAATTTCCAACTCTAACGTAAAGAAGGTAATCCTAATTGCTGCTTATGATTAATAAAACTGAATGTCATATTTTATTAATCTAGCTGTTGAACGAATCAATCCCTAGTTGCGCACCTAGAAATCAATCAATTCAATTAGAAAAATAATTCAGATGACACTCAATGTTCATCAATAAAATAAACTTTATTGAGACATCTCACACATAATAGATGATAACATGATTCCCCTCAACCAAGAAAAGGGATTTAGCTACTCATAGCGAAAGTGAAAATCAAATGCGTGAATAGTGTACGTGAACAGTACATGTTTTTTTCTTTTATGCTATTTTTTTATTTCTTCCCTTCCCTTCTTGTGATCTTTAGCAGATAATCCTTATCCCCACTTCAAGTTGTAGATCTCATTTATAAGATAGCAATATGATCTTTAAAGATTTGTGAAAATTTTGAATTTGAACTTGAAAACAAAATCTGCAGAATTTGTTTCCATCCTTGCATGTGGCCACGTCTACTCATGAATTTGCTGCCAATATGGAATTTCATATTTCTTTGTTTCTTTTGCATCTTTTTAACTCAATTTCATCTCCCAAGTGTTGGAAATCATCTGAAAACAATTAAGACACAAATCTATAAATTTTGAATAATAATTTCAACATATGAGAGAGATTTATATATCAAATAAGTGCAAAATGACAACTTAACAATTCTATAAACGCCACCTACCTTTGTTAATTGGTTGGTGAAGTGTATACGGTCCCACTCCATGAGTGTTATGGTGAATGGATCTCCTTCAAAATCGTTCAAAAATCATAAGGGGCTTTGGCAAGGGGACCTTCTCTCCCCATACATCTTCACCTTAGTAATGGAGGGCTTGTCTAGACTCATCCACTCACATACATCTTCTAATGGTAACTTCATGTACCACTAGAAATGTCTTGATCTTCATCTTATGCATTTATCCTTTGCAGACGACCTTATTTTATTATGTGCTGCAGATTTAGCCTCCGTAACCATCCTTAAGAATGCTCTAATGACTTTCTCAAAGTGGTCTAGCTTACGGATAAACATGGAGAAGAGCAGTCTAATTGTTCCAGCTGATGCTCACAACTCTAATGATCTTAACAGAGCTATAAGACTGCGCCTTCACCCCCCGATTATCAAATATCTGGGGGTAACAATTTCTCCCTCTAAGCTAAAGTTTGCGGATTGCATTTCCGTCTTAGATAGATTAAAAAGTAAAGTCTGCTCCTAGCAAAATCATTTTCTCTCCTATGCAGAAAGAATCACCCTTATTATTTCTGTTCTGAGCAGTCTTCACAACCACTGGTTAGCCGATACGATTTTTTCTCGTAAGATCATTAAAGAAATTGATCATCTTCTCAAATTATTCCTATAGTCTGGTGGTTGCTATTAGGATATGTCTTATTATTTAATTTTGACATTTTTGATTATCGAATATTCAAGATAAGTGACAAAGGTATGGTTTAAGGGTAACCCAAAATTAGCTCTATTAATTTATGTGAAGGGTGTATTTATAGGAAACAAACCAAGAGGCCATTTCCTGTTGGAAAGACATAAAGAGCTTCCAAATGTTTAGAATTAAGCGATGCTGATTTGTGTGGACCTATGCAAATTGAGTCCATGGGTAAAAGTAGTTGTTTCTTGTTGTTTATTAATGAATATAGTCGCATGAGTTAGGTTTATTTTCTAGAAAGGAAGTTAGAAAATTTTAAGAAGTTTTAGAAATTTAAGGCCACGGTGGAAAAATAAAGTGGCTGCCATATCAAAGTTCTTCGCACAAAATGATATCTATAGGGAGTTAAAAACTCCTTAAAGTCTAGAACAAAATAGTGTTGCTAAGCGAAAGAATAGAATCATTGTGGAGATGCCAAAAAGCATGTTACATGCAATCAATTTTGGTGGCAACATCTGTCCACTTGTTAAATCTCTCACCAACAAGGGAAATCATGAACTAAACTTTATTTGAAGCATGGTGTGATAGAAGACCACCAGTTAGTCATTTAAGAGCTTTTTTTATTTATTGCTTATGCTTTGGTAAATTCTCAAGTTCATAAAAAACTTGATGAAAAATATAAAAATGAATTTTTATTGGTTATTGTACTCAATCCAAAGCCTATAGATAACCCTCTTAGTGGCAAGGTTATAATTAGAAGGGATTTTGTATTCGATGAAAATGCAAGCTGGGATTAGGGTGAAAGACAACTGCAATAAGAGATTCCTAAGCCATTTGGAATCTCTCAAGACAAAAAAATGAGCCAACCCCTGCAAGTTCACCCTTTGGTTCTTCTACAGAGACAACAAGCTCATCAACTTCAACATTAAGTAGAAACTTTTTAGATATGGAGGAAGAGTCTTTAGATGAGCCAATTTCACTCGAAAGATCAACAAGGGCCAGAAAGCTAAATCTCAAGTATACTAATGACATTTATTCATCTTATAAATTTGTTTTGTGGTTTTAGATCCCTTATACTATAGAGAAGTAGCTGAAAAAGAAGACAAAAATGTAATTGGCTGAAGTGGGTTTTCATGACAAAGTTTGTTGCAGATGGAAGCATACAAAAGTACAAAGCTTGCCTTATGCCAAAAGGATATGCACAATAAGATGGCATTGATTTTAAAGAAATTGTTTCTCCAGTAGCTCAATTTGAAACATTAAGACTTGTTCTAGCATTAACGATTAGAAAGTGATAATCTCTTCTTTTGTTTGTATCTTTCGAGGGTATTAAACCTAGTTCTTTGAGGACTGGAAGTTGATCAATTCCTACGAAAGCTATTGGAAGACTTAATTCAAATTTTTAGGAGTATTTTTGTTATATTATTAACATCAAATAAGGCGGAAGATTTTGTACCATCATTTTTCCTAATTTCTAGCCTAGATGTTGAGAGTTTTTAGGTCAATAAACTTTTCTTTCTTTTTATTTAGGATGTACAGCCTATATATAGGCTATCTTTCTTCTTTAATAAAACATACGTACAATAGTTATAATCTTCATCTTTCTTCATCATCACTGTCCTTTAAACTTCTCTGACAATTTTGGTATTAGAGCTAGGTTCCTTTTGAACCTAAGACTCGAACTCATTTCTCTGTCAAATATGGCAACAAACTCAAATGTAGCCAGTGTGACATCATCGCAAATTCCAATTTTCAAGGGTGATTTATATGATTACTGGAGCATTAAGATGAAAACGTTGTTCAATTCTCAAGACCTTTAGGATTTCATGGAAAACAGATATGCATAAATAAGTGATGATGAGGCAAATCAGAAGGAGAATAAAAAATGCGACGCCAAAGCCTTATTTTTCATCCAACAAGTAGTGGATGAATCAATCTTTTCATACAAAGCAGCAACAACTATGGCTAAGTAAGCTTGGTCAATCTTGATCACTGAATTCCATGGATCAACAAAAGTAATCACCATTGAGCTTCAATCTTATTGACGAGAGTTTGAAACTTCTAGCATAAAAGGGAATGAATCTGTATAAGAGTATTTGGCGTGCATCTCGACTATTATAAGTTAAATGCAATCCTATGGTGAAAAAATCAATTATGAAACTGTAGTTGCCAAGGTTTTAAAAAGCTTATCCTCTAAGTTTGATTATGTAGGAGCTACAATTGAGGAGTCTAAAGATCTGTTTAATTTTTCTTTTGATGAATTAATGAGCTCTTTGCAAGCATATGAGGTTAGGATTAACAGGACAACAGTGAAGGAGGAAGAAAAAGACTTTCAAATCAAAGCAGAAGTAGAATCCTCTAATTCGCGAGGAAGAGGTAAATGTCGAGGTGGATTTTAAGGAAGGGGGAGAGATAGAAGTAGTTCTGTGCAAATATGGGCATATAGAATATTGTGAAAAGTTGCAGAATTGATCAACAAATTGCAAATATACAAATTGCAAATATTTTCACAAAGAACCTACCACAGAACAAGCATGAACAATATTGTGTTCAGTTGGGACTCTCCAAATTCGAATGAAGTGGGCATGTTGGAAGATTTAATTCGATTTTTTAGGAGTGTTTTTGTTATTTTGTTAATATCAAATAAGGTGAAAGATTTTCTATTATTATTTCTCTTAATTTTTAGCCTAGACATTGAGAGTTTTTAGCTTAACAAACTTTTCTTTCTTATCAGTGAGAGTGTACAACTTACATATAGGCTACCTTTTTGCTTCAATAAAACACACGTACAGTAGCTACGATCTTCATCTTTTCGTCGTCACTGTCGTCTAAATTTCTCCATCAAAAGCACAGGTGGAGATAGTGTAGTAAAGGAGACAGGAAGCCTTAGCTCTTCCAGACATGTGATAATGAACAATGACATGTATCCATCTGAGACTATACAAGTCACCGGTGGAACATTGGAAGACAATGAATCGTTGAGCTTGGTTGTGATGTTCTTATATGGTTCCAAGAAATCAACTCCCAAAATGGACTCACAGATCGGACAAAAATGTTTTAGAATATCACCTTCTGAAGGAGAAAAGCAGTCGGGAATGAAGTCAAATAGATAAGTAAGGCAAGCCATTGAGTGAGTTCGGACCTCCTGATTTAAGCAAACGTCTATGAGTAATCTCTAAGTTGACAAAGGTTATGTGAAAGCCTTTGTGGTGAAGAAGCTCTGCAAGTTAAAGCATAGCTTTTATGTTGCCCTGAGCAGGGAAGGGAATGAAAACCGCATGAGGTTTAGCTTCTGGTCTCATCTTTCACTCACAGCCTAACTTTTCACAATGTATAGCTCAGCTTCCATGGAAGTTCTATATATATACAAGGAGTTTCTGCTTCAAAACCATTTAATCTAACGGAGCTTGTTGCTTCTTTCTTGGAAGGAATCTGTATGGACGGCTTTTTCAATTTGATGATCTGATACTCCAATCTGTCGGATTGAAATTGGAGTTTACAGCAGGTAGCAAACGAACCTGAAGAATAAAAAATTCAACCAATGGAGTCTTGTTACCAAGGAAAATAGGAAATTGAACAAGATTTGAAGAAAGGGATAAGACAAGAATGCATAAGTGCTTGAACCGGAAGACTTGTGGAGTTTTTAGATTGTTTTTAAGTTTGTTAATTAAGTAGAAACATTTGATGTTGTAACGATATTACAATTAATAAATCCTTTAGTTCACAAGTAAACCATTTTCATTGTTCGGCAGCGGAGATTTTTCATGTAAACAAATGAAGCCCACTGGATCCCTTTAACCTGGTGTTTTGGCCCGAAGTCTGATCAAACTAAGTTTTTATAGTTTTCTGCCAAGTTGTTTTGAATAAGTGTGGCCGGTACATCATCAAGTAAATTCCCTAAATTTAGCCGTCGCCGTCACCTTCACCTCCCTACCTCTTTCCTCTCCCATCGCCGGCGAGGGAGAACCTACTCTCTTACGATTTTCCGTCAATAAAAGTCGCCATCATCTCTATCAATCACCTTGCCTCAGCCCAGAGATTCCCTCTCCTGCCACTATCATAGAGATTCTCTGGAAGTAGGGGTTTTGGGAGGACCACAACACTTGCCGACGCGCTATTGCCGGAGGGAGAAGAGGATTTCCGCCCACCGTCGCTCTGGAGACACGCGCTAGGGATAGAGGAGGATATAGTGACGAATGGCAGGAGAGATTGTGAAAGCAAAAAGGGAGATATTGGAGGTATGCACAATCTGCCGCGAGAAGCTCTCATCTTGGATGTATGAAAAGCTCACATCCGACGAAGTACATCGCTGTCATGTTTGCAAAATTGAATTGGATTGTTCTCCAATCAAGAAACTCAGCGACAGTTGGGTGAATTCCTCTGGAGAAGAAGATAGTGACGACGAGAGAAATTTGGAAGATGCAATTGGTGATGAAGACGTGGTTTATACACTTGGTTCCTTCTCCAAGTTGCAATTCAGGAGTGATCTATCGAGGGCTCGATGGAACAATGAAATGGGTATGGCTGAGGTGTTAGAGAAAAGAGGCAAAATGTGGATAACAACTGGAATTATTTGTGCAGGCAAGACATACTGCTCGATTGAAGAGACTCTGTATTTAGCTGAACTAGGATCGCTGCTTCTTACAGATGATGATAACGCCATCCTTTCCTTGAAAGATATACATACAAAGATCATGGAAGGGAGGAATGGATGCAGCTGGGATCTTTTCCAGGCTTACAGGCACCTGAAATCTCTTGGATTCATAGTTAGCCGTCATGGTGTTCCATGGAAAATGAAGAATGTGGACAGAAGTTCTGAATCCAAGCCTGTTGAAGGAACTCCGGGACGTACGACTCTAACGTGTAATGAATTGGGAGGCACAACTTCAATCCTGGAAACATTCAGTAATCTGCGTGTTGATGGTGTGAGAATGAGACCTGATTTTGACATTTATCTTC
This sequence comes from Erythroxylum urbanii, assembly GCA_027568935.1. Lineage (NCBI taxonomy): Eukaryota > Viridiplantae > Streptophyta > Magnoliopsida > Malpighiales > Erythroxylaceae > Erythroxylum > Erythroxylum urbanii. Next base: position 262 of record JAOQML010011728.1, on the reverse strand, counting down.
CAAATGGGAAATTCAGGAAGTCTTCACCTGGTGATCCAGCATTTCTACTCTGTTTAGTTAGGGGCAGTCCTCTGGATCTGATGAAGGCAGAAATTGAAGTCCTGGAAAGACAATTCACTCAGACGCCTCTGAAGTTCTGTCATGTAGAACATGGACGTGTCAGTATTTTTAACTTTGACAGAGTGGAGCTTCCAAATCTACTCTGATTTGACCTGAACTTTCCTAAAATTGAATTCTTTGTTTTATGTCATATCATAATTAG
>JAOQML010011680.1:0-12249 GCA_027568935.1 Erythroxylum urbanii | reverse complement strand
ACAACTGCATGAGCATGAGGTGTGGTAATTTACCGCACCTGGACCCGTTTCTCTGGTCCGACCCGTTCTCTGGAAACAGGATGTTACAGAAAACAAGATAAAAGAAGTCATTCTTATAGATCTTGAAATCTTGACGTTCTTCATTTAATGGAATACTCTTTCTTTCCTTTAATGTCACTTTTCATATCCAAAATGCTTTATTTCAATATTGTTCTCCCCCTTCATAATAGTTTCCTTCATAAATTTATTTCTATTAAAAACTAGAAAATCAAAGCACTAATAGTGACATAGGTCCAATGTAATTCTGTGTTAGTCTTATACTATTTAGCTACTGCACAAACATGAATTTTTTTTGTTAACAAACAAGAAGAACATAGGTCCAATATAACACCATCTTTGTGTTGTATTGCATCTCTCATTTTTTTTAATGTAAAAATCACTACCACCATAGGTTCCAGACATAGTCTTGTGTTAGAAAACACACACACACACACACACACACACACACATACACACACACACACACACATTATGGACTTATGTGGGATGCAAAACCATATTGTGCAATCTACTTTGATTCACTCTAACTTGAATCCAAATTCCCTGAATTTATTTCTTCATTATTAGGAGAAAAACAATTAAAAAGTTCATCAACTTTCTTGGCATTTATCCACTTGCATTAAGTCATAAATCAATTTAAATTAATTCGACAGTCCTTCAAACTTTAACTTGTTATATAAATTCAACCTAAAGAATAACGTGAACATATATGAGAAAGACGTTTCAACTTTTAAACATTTTTTGTAACTTTAAAGAAAAATAAATCACTAATTTGAAGACTTGTTTGAAAATTCACCTACCCTTTTGACACAACCTTATTATAAATACTCCCAATTACTCAATTAGGTTACCTTCTCAAATGGATACTAACACAACTCTTTAGTTTCAACCTTTTTACTTATTTATTGAGTTTTTTAGGGGTACTAAAAATGCTTAACAAGAATTCATTTCTATCTCGATTGTATGTCTAAATTATACAAAAAATACCATATAGCAAATCTAGAATCCATTATCAAAATTGATGAAGCAAATTAAAATTAACTTAATCATAAATGATCATGACTAGTTACCTAAAGGATTAAATAAAAAAACAAACTTGTAACAATGGGTCTCTATTATCAAGAATGTTATCAAGATAGTAGAGAGAAATTTTAAGCACTTCTTATGAAATCATTCAAATGGTAGTGTCATAAAAGTAAAGTGGTCAGATTTTTGTTATCCTAAAGAGGAGGGGGTTTAAACATCTCTTTACTCAAAATAACAAACCAAGCTCTCCTCTTTAAAAGATTATGATGGATAATCACGGCTAGGAATTCCTTATGGATCAGGTGGTTACATTCTTACTTTCTTAAAGGTAGATGAATATGGGAAATAAGCAAGAGTTTTAAAAACTCCTACTTCTTAAACCAACTACTTCACTTAAAGAACCTAGTCCAAGAAGATGTATCATGTACAATTGGCAATTGAAGACAAATTTCTCTTTGGTTTAATAATTGGTCTATCAGGTTCTCTTGTTCACTACTAAGGTACGTTAAGGAATAATTTTAATTTCCCCCTTTAAACTAAGCTTGACTCCTTCATCAATGGAAATAGATGGCAAATCCCTAAATATCTAAGCCATTTGTAACCTCAATATCCTTCTAATCCCCTCAATCTAGATGCATTTTATTAGAAGAATTGTCATATTAAAAAAAATTAACTCACAAGGGATCTGATAAGAGTGAAGAATCTAATAGTGGATTCCGCAAGTTTATTTGCAATAAGATTAAAATTAACTCACAAGGGATCTGATAAGAGTGAAGAATCTAATAGTGGATTCCACAAGTTTATTTGCAATATGATTCTACATCCCAAAGTTTCGTTCTCCTTTAGCTCACTATTAAGAATATAATCAGTACTACTGATTAAATTAGGTACCTTGAAGTCAACATATTTGGTCTATTTTGTTCAACACATAAAGAAGCATCACCTGCTTTTCATGTACGCTGTGACTAATAGAATTTGGGAACAAGTTAAACAGAAATGCCTCTGGTCTATTCCAGGATGCACATTAACTAGTTTCATTCACTGGCTCTCAACACAAAGATCCCTTCCTTTGTTTTCACAACATATTTACACAACAACTATTGAAATGTGTGTGTAGATTATTTCAAAAGAAAGGAACTCTAAAGATTCAAGTCTATGTTCAAGTCAACAAAAACTCTCACCAATGAAATCATTAATGGTACTAGGGAGCTTATAATTTTGAGAAATCTAACTCCAAATTGCAGCTTTAATCTGCTATCCCCTTGAATATTTGATTAATGTATTTGCACTATAATCACTGACTATTATTAGGCAGAATTACCGAATTTTCTTCCTTATTGAAGGGTACTCCCTTAAAGTTCCTTTTAGGATGTAATTCCATTCTTTATCAATGAATTTATTTCTTTTTTAAGGAAAAAACAATTGGTCTTTATCAATGTTCTTTTAATGTTAAAAATTTTCTAAGAATTATTCCTGATTAAGCTAATTATATCAAAATTGATAAGTAGAACAAAATTAATTTCCTCCCTCACATTCGAGTTGTATATTATCTTTGATGTAAATAACATACAAGAACATTGAAAAATATAAATCAAAGAAAAAAAGGGAACTAGAATAGTTAGTAGTCCCTTAACAATAAAAGGTTTTGTAGCTATAATATAAAAAGTATGAACTAGTTATGGGTATCATGATACACTTAAATGAAGATAATTAAAACAAACTTAAATTTGTGACTTCAAATTAAAAATATGAAAAATTAAAAAACATACTAAAAACCATTTCTAAAGATACTTAAAGCTATCACATTGAAATAAAAACAACTAAATCATTAGGTCAACTCTTAACTAACACTTATTTATGAGTCTTTCAGTTGGACTCCGTATTCATTCAAAATAATAGGTTTACTAGCTGCCAAATAATATATATGATCAAGTATAATAGGTCTATCCATCTTTTTTTTCTTGTATAATACAAATATCTAAACATATATATAGAAAAAAAATATCATCTTTATCAATGTGATGTCTCATGGTTTCAGATATCTTAAACACTACTTCCTCATCCCCTACCCTCAAAATTAATTTCCTATAATGCTTATGATAATAGTGTTAACAATAATAGTTAAGAAATTTTGTCATAAGATCAAGGGAACCACTACATCATCCATTATATACAAAATCACAAAATCAATAGAAAAGATGAACTTGTCAATATTAACCAAAATGTCTTTTATAATGCCCTTGAGGTACTTAATTAACCTATTTGCTAATTAGATGCTCATCCTAGTTTGCTAATGCCCTTTACATTGAAAAACTTCCAAAATTATAGGAGATGATAAAAATCCCTGGATCCTTGATTTTAAATGATAGCTTGCTGTACAAAATGGTAGAGCACTCCTCACTTAATGTAAACATTGATAACTCCTCGAGTTTCTTCAATTATAAATGAGATCTTTTATAAACTCGACATACTTTGTCATATGGGAAAGAATTTAAACGAAAGGAACATTAAAATGTAATTGCTTAAAAAGTTTTCAAGTTTATTTTTCTTTTTATCTTTATTAAGTAATGAATATAAATTTTTTATTGGTACTTTTTGAAAACATTCTTCCTTAGCTTCTCCTTTTTCTCTTTCTCTTCATCCTTTGTTTCTATGCAGCAATCTTTTCCTCATCAATTTTCTACTCCTTTTTCCTCCTCAAAGTCACTACATTCATTTATTACCTTAGATTTTGCTATGCATTGTACTTTGATACCTTTTAGAGATAATTTTAGAAAGTTGTATAATATGCTTTTCTAAGTTATAGATGGTGGTTTATTAATAATAAGGCAATGATCCAATATTTTCGAAGAGAATTTCAGATGCAATAATGTATTTTTTCATGAGCACCTCAAGGCTTAGCTTCATTTTCTAATGTTATTATTAAAATCTAGATGGAGAACCTTGCCTTTACTATCCATCGTTATTATATAAAATGTTAGGGAAGTGTTTCCATTTTACATTATATATATAATGATATGGATTATTTTTAGGCTAGTTCCCTACAAAATCAACTATTTCTTTCAGATGTACCATGTTCTAAAGCACCTAATGTTTATGATTAGGTGGCTACCACTATAAATATCATAATACATCATTTATGCCTGTTCATTTTCCCTTCTCATAAAAACATTCTTCTTTCTTAAAACTTTCAATTTCATCTATTATGTTTTCAACATATTAACATTATAAATACCTCCTGTTTTTGACTTTCCCTCAAGTTCTTGTACTAGTAGTTGTTCATAACTATATTCTCAATCATAACTATATACTGACTTAAAATTGCATTAACCATCATTATGAAATGTTTATATCTATAGAATTAAGTTAAGTCTATAGTGTAGGCACTTTGTCAGTAACTCCTTTCATCTCTCTTAGGTATTATACATCATATCACTCTCTAATTGTTGAAAGGAAAAGATATCACTCTTGATTTTTATTGCTCATATTGGAGCAAAACATGTAGCTAAAAATATTTTAACAACACCAATCTAAGAGTTAATAGATTTATGGGATAAATATTTTAACCATAATTTAAAAGGAATAACTTTATATAAATAGCATTCTTTAAAAGTCTATTGATCTCAAAAGTGTCACAAATATCCAAAACATTGGTGAACTATGCATGTAGATCCTAATTTGGCTAGCCATCAAATTGCACAAGTTGTTTAAACATTGGAATCATACTTCTCTTAATCTTAAAATTATTTGCCTCCACCTTTGGTCTAGTAATGCTAGATTATGCCCCCATAAGCGATGGTCTAACAGAATCCCCTATATTACACTATCCTCCCTGTCTTATCATTGAACTTGGTAGTTGTGACCTTAGAACTTCTAGGTTTCTCTACCTTAAATTCTAAAAATAAAGTCCTAATTTTTTATCTAAAACAAGTAATTCTCTAGGACTACTTGTAATTATAGAACAAAGTACCTAAATCATGAAATTTAACAAACTAATACAAGATAAATAAAGTAATAATAAATAAATGTAAAAAGTAAGAAAAATGATTATATTAATAAAAATAGCATTCCTAATATCCTAATCTTTAGCAATAGTGTAAAACTTGGTTAATCATTCTTATATTATAGTCTTATGAATATAAATGCTAATCCCATAAGGGCTATAAGTATTAGTACTAACCATGTTTTCATTATGTAATCTAGTAAAAGATGATTAAGGTTAACAAAACTAAATTAACTAATATAAAATGGGAAACTAAAGAAATGAATAAGATGGACGTAAGCAAATGACAATCTAGTTGTAGGTGTAAAATCACTTTAGACATTTTATAACTACATTTATTTTGATTCAATGACTAACACTATTTTCTTGAATTAATTGACATTCCAAAGTTACAATCATATTCTTTCTTAAGAAATATGCCCCTTATCCTTAAGTTAATTGATTGAAACCTCTTTCTAATTGAAACTCTTAAGAATGCATATACTCGTTTTAAAATTCCTACGATAGATTTGGCCCTAACGTAAAACATTTATGTTGTCTTATCTTTGGGATTCCATACAATTCGTATTAATTATCCTATAACTTACCAGTGCATATGATTTCTCAATCTCTATATTTGAAATTTGAACTTTAATCAAAATAGAAAATTTCAATTATCAAATTGTTATAAGTTTTATCACATCTAGATTTTCCCAATTTGTTTCATGCTAATAACAACACAATGACAGTAAAAAAAAAGATAAAAGAATTCATTCTTATAGATATTGAAATCTTGATGTTCTTCACTTGAATCTTGATATGATCCCCTGTCTTTTCTCCAAATTTGCTTCTTTATCATCTCAAGATTTACAATTTCAATTTATAATGTTCTCCCATGTCATAATAATCACCACTATCATTTTATTTCTAGAAAACTATAAAAAACATCACTACCAAAATAAAAACAACATAGTTTCTTATTAGTCTCGTGTTACTTGGTACTTAACAAATATGAATTTCTTCTGTTAATAAATATGATGAACATAGTTCTAAAGCGACATCATTTTTTAACTTATATTACTTCCCATATTTTTATTGAAAAATCATTACAAGTATGAGTCTCAAACAAAGTTTCGTATTGGAGAATATAGATCCATATTATAGAAGTCAAGACTATGTTTTGAAATAGAGACCAATGTTATAAAATTTGCCCCAATTTTCTCTAACTAGACTTTAAATTACCTGGACATTTCTTCTTTAATAGGAAGTTAAAATAGGGCCTAAAAAAATAAGTCGTATTGAGTACAAATCCTATAAAAGCTATAAAAATACAAGTAAAAGATCTTAAAATCATTCTAAAAACATAGTTTAATTAGCATTTTTCAATATTCTCTACCTTTCACATTTTTAATTATTATGAAGTAAATGGTCAAACTATGTTTATGTCAATCAAAATGTTAAATATATGTTATTTAGACATGAAATTCATAAATAATGGTTAATTTACATCAGTCATGTATCAGTCATCATAGATAATCAATTATAAATGAATAAAAATATATGAATTTTAAAGACTTTTTCAATTCAAGTTGATGCATTAGAAGTAGTCCCTTCTTTCCTTACTCTTCTTTGTCAAATGTTTCTATTGTTAAAGTAAAATCAAGGATAAAAGTACCCTTTATGATGTAAGAAAAAAATCAAATATTCTCTTAATCTTTTTACATTTATAAATTGAAACTTAATATATGCTTATGAAACTACCATGATTTGTATAATCTAGTTTATATATGATAAGTATAAATGGTTATTCAAAAAATATAAAAAACTTAAGGTTTTTTAATTAATTTTTACATAAATAAAGGTTTTTTATAGGTAGAAGTTAACATTAAAACTCACTAAAAAAATGCTTGGTTGATTATATATTTATTCTTTAATGCTTAGAGATTAATGTTTATGTTGCATCTAAGATACTTATATTTGTTCTTATTTTGGTATAGGTACAAGTTGGCTGAAAAAGAACCAAAATGAGTTAAATTTGCATCCTTGATCTAGATTTATTGATGTTTGGTCCCATTTACCATTGTGGAGAAAAAGGGAGATGAGTTAGAGTGTAAAGGGGACAAAGAATGGACATATGATCATGTATAAGATCATGTAAGTCACTAAAAATGTAGAATAATGTGAAGATGATGTTTCAATCATCTCTGTGACCTACACTCCTATATGGAGATCTATATAAGTGAGATATATGACTATGTATCTTGCTTATGTAATCGTCTGTGAATGTAAAACTTTATGATTTCTAGAAAATTGATATACATGGTCACCTACATGACAATGTAACTAAGCATGTATAATCATGCAACCCAAATTTTGTAGTGTAAAAGGGTAATTAAGAGGTCAATCAAGTATTGAACATATTAGAGACACAAAAAGAGGTAGATTTCTTTCCTTTTTGAAAGCTATAAGCAATAATCTTCTTTCCAATTTAAAGGGGATATAGAGGGAGATTAACATATTTAGGCATCGATTAGTCTTATTGGTGTTGTTCTTAACTCTCTTTTGGAATTGATTATGTTATTTTGTGTTTAAAGTTTTGGATTTATGTATGAACGATTTGAAAAGGCATGCTAGATCATTTATGTATGGATTCATTGCTAGAATCATGATTACAATCCATAATTGTTATAAATTTGAGTAATGTGTGGTAAACTAATAGTTCTGTATCATTAGGAGTAACATATTATAAGTTAAAGGATCCAAGATTATGTGATTATTAACTTGTTTTCCTAACCCATAAAGCAGCCATCATACTAAATCTAGAGAGCTTGTTTTATGTAATAGTTAGTTTCCAAACCTATTGATGGATTAAAGTGTTAGTCACATGAATTACATCATATTAGAATGGATTTGGTGAATTTGGGATATGATTTCATGATTTCATTGGCATGCATAATATGAGCATATACACATATGAATTTTGATTTATAAAAATTACACTCAATTAACATGTTCTGGGGTATGAAAGTTTCTAAATATTTGTGACATGATTGTACATGTCTAATGTCTTGTATTTTGATTTACCAATAAAAAGAATTGATGGATTACAATTAGTAATCTGGGGTTAATTGTTACAACTGGAAGTTTGATGGATTAAAATGAACATTTAGACTAGGAAAATTTTAAATAACAATACAAGTTGACAAGTGAAAAAATAGGATGACTAAGCCTATAAATTGAGTGACAGATGGCAGTAGAATTAAAAGAGAAATGCCATAAGAACTAAGTTACATATAGTAGCCTAAAGAGAGGACATGTAACTGGTTGAGACCTTTGACAGATGTCCTTAAACCCATCCTCCACTCACACGACACGACACACACATGGCAAAGCCTCTTCATTTATTGTTTCTACTGAAACTCTCTCCTTCTTCTTCCTTTCACTACAGAAAGCTTACTTCTCCCTCACATCTATGTGCTTCTACCTAAATTCTATTCAATTGCTAAAACAAATTCCATGTAAAAATCCTTTATAAAGATAATTATAGAAGCAAAGCATTGATATACTTACTGATATCTTCTATCTTTGTTGAAACCATGCTGTTCCCACCTTATTTTTGAGATGATCTTACATGCATATGAGTTAAAGTAGGCTTGATACATTGAGGTGGAATTTGAGCTATACAAGTAAGTGTAATACTAATCTTTGTGGCATGTGTTAGCAGAATTTTATGACGACTGAATTGGGATGGATTGAATGTAGTGTTGATGTTGAAGTTGTGCTGGAAAATGATGGATGAATTAGCTACTTTTCTATTTTATTTTTGGATGCATGAAAATAGTAGTTTATAGGTTGTTATATGGATGATTTAGGTTAAGATTTGAGGAATAACTGATAAGGAATTTGATAGTTGTGTAATTGCATGTGTTTTAGGGTTGAATTTGTTATTTATTTAGTGTGAATTTGAGTGGTGTGTACGTATTAAGGGTGTAATTATGTTAATTTATGTGTTTTAGTGTTGATTCATTTGTTAGCGTTTAAGCGTAAATAGGGAAGAACAACGGAGATTCAAGGAGTTTCAGTCCAGAACCATAGGCCATGATCGTGACAGAGAGGTTAAATAGTAGGCCATGATCGTTGCAGGTAGGGCCACGATCGTGTCTTGTGTCGGGCTAATAGAAAATTTAATTTTTGTGAGATTTTGTAGACCGTTTTGACCATGACTTTGACCTAGGGCTTCCATAGAATAAATAGAACATGATGTGACTACCAACAAGAGTTTTTGGAGAGCTTAGAGAGTCGCACAAGAGAGCATCATTCTGTTAATTCTGAGAAAAACCTCGAGAGAGATCAAGAGATTGAGGAAGGAGATGAAGAATGAGAGACACAAAGATGAGCTAGATGCGATGTACTTCCTGGAGCAAGTAGCTTCCCGCTGTCGTCATTCCCAAAATTCCATTCCCGAAAGTATTTTCCATTTATTTCAGTTTTATTTATGTATAAAATTGAAATAGGTGTTGAGGATAGTTGTGTTGAATGTTCAATTACGTTTATATTCACCTTTTAGTTGTGGAGATTAATCAAGTTTATTTGATTATGTTTTCTTTCGATTTAATTGTGATTCAAAATTTGTTCTTAATAATTTGGCGATAAACTGAGAGGGTGAGCTAGGTAAAAATCATAAATTTGAGCTAAAGAGAGTTAGGTGAATCGATAGGTAGAGAATTGAATCAAACTTATATATTTGTGTAACGAGAGATTGAGCATAAATTCCCGGTAGGTTTTTGGACAACTTAGAACTAATTTAGGTTTTGGGTCAATCGCGAATCGAGAGATCGCGATTCCATAATTTAAATTAGGGATCAGTAATTAGGGTTAAGAATTATAATTCGAGAGAGAGTAATTCACCCTAGGATCGTCTAGGTCTATTGAATCAAAAATTACATGATTGGATAGATTTTCTTTAGTTTCGAATTAAATCCCCCTTCTCTCATTTGGCTATTTCTAGATTGATTTCGGATTGTTGTGTGAGTTGCTATTTTGCGACTTTTCTGTACTTTAAATTCTCATATTTGATTATTGATTGATTTAATTTCTGCACTAGTTATTTGTTTAAAATTATTGTAGTTTAGGCCGACCTTAGATTTAAGACTAGTTAGCCTTCCTCGTGGGATCGATATCTTAGATACTACGCGAATGACCCGTGCACTTGTGGAATTTACCAAGGTAAAAAAAAATCATAAAACTTACAGTGTATAACCTTGTGAACAAGTTTTTGGCACCGTTGTTGGGGAAGGAGACATTTAGTCTATAGTTTAAGGTGTTAGCTTAGATTTTAGTTTCTAGTTTTTATTTTAGTTTTGTTCATTTTATTTTGGAATCATGCTCTTGTATGAACACAAGAGTCATGAGAGCATATTTGAGTTGTGTAGTTGAAGTGATAGATTTCGATATAACATGATTAGAATGAACCTTATAGAAGGCTCGGCGAGAGGAAGAAGAAGAGATCGAGAAAACATAAATAGTCGAGGAATTTTAAAGAAATATGGATTAGGAAGTTAACCCTGTAAGGCAACAACAGAGAACTCTCGTGGATTTTATGAGACTAGAGTTTAACCCAGCGAATCAAGGAGTGGCTAGACCACCTGTTCAAGAGCTCTCATTCGAAATCAAGCCAGCCCTTATAAATATGCTTTAGCATAACATCTAATTTTATGGGCTGGCGAATGAATATCCGAACACACACATCGTTAGTTTCCTCGAGATCTATGATACTTTTCAGTATCACCTGATGTTGGAGGATGCTGCTAGGATTAGGTTGTTCCCTTTTACACATAGAGACAGAATGAAGGTTTGGTACACTCACTGAGCCTCGCTAACATCACAACATAGGAGCAGCTTGTGTGTGCTTTTCTGGATAAGTACTTCCCTTTAACGAAGACTATAAAGATCATAAAGGAAATTACCAATTTCCAACAAGGTGATGAGGAGTTGATTTATGAAGCATGGGAGCGGTATAAAGACCTATAGAGGTGATGCCCACACCACAACCTACCGAAGGAATTCCTCCTACAGACATTCTATAATGGAGTAAACCTACCTACCAGAGGCATGATCGATGCAGTGTCAGGAAGATCTTTGATGCTTAAGACGATCAATGAAGCAGAGGAGATAATTGAAGAGATGGCGAGGAATAACTATTTATGAGCCAGTGAGAGAAGCAGGCAACCTACTACCTTTAGAGAGTAGAAGGAGTTATCGTAGACAATCAAACGACAGAAATGCAAGCTAAGATCGACAATCTGATGTGACAACTAAGCAATATAAAGGCGTCATCTTCTGCTCCGGTTAAGGTCATACAATCGAAGTGTGAGTTATGTGGTCAAGTAGATCATGACATTGTGGACTGCTACCTGATGAGAGAGAATAACTAGGAGCAAATGAATTACAGAGAGGCAATTTGGATGAGGAGGGGTAATAACCCCTACTCCAACACATACAGCCCTGAGTGGAAGAATCACCCTAACCTTTCTTGGTTGAACAATAATAATGGAGGGCAGTTCAGGCCTCAAGGGCAATCAAGCTTTCCGTAGGATAAGACAAACTTTTTGGATTCAAAATTAGATAGGATTTTGAACAAGATAGGAGGTATGGAGGAGGCACATAGGAGGCTCTAGAGTAAATTCAAGCAAGTTACGAAGAATCATGCTTTGTCTATACATAAGTTAGAAGTCCAAGTAGGGTAGCTCGTGAAAACAATGTCAACTCAGAACGTTGGAACTCTTCCAAGCAACACCGAGTCCAACCCAAAGGTGCATATAATAGTCATAACTCAACCTTATGATGGAGAAACCACACAAGTGTAGGAAAAGGTAGAAGATAGATAAAAAAGTCAATTAGTTGAAATAGACCTTCTAATTGAGCCCGCGATGGAGTCAATTCAAGTAACTCGACGGGTATTTCTGTTCCTTATTGCACAATAGCGAGAGTTATATGTAAGGAGGGAAGTGGAACAATTGTGGGAAATTGAGCATAATAAGATTGAGAAAGTCACAGATCGAATACAATCAAAGCTCAAACTACAGGAGTCTGTCAAGAAGAAGGTTGAGTAGCAACCACAGGAAGCAAACCCCAATATAGTGACGAAGAAAGATGACCCAGTGGACTTTTTCATCCCTCGT
>JAOQML010011664.1:0-12249 GCA_027568935.1 Erythroxylum urbanii | reverse complement strand
CTAAGTTCTCTGATTTACCTCACTTGGACCCGTTCCTCTGGTCCGACCCGTTCTACGGAACCGGGATGTTACAATAAGATAGAATGGAGGTAAAAATTCATATAATTTTTTAATGGATAAAGCGGGAAAATTAAAATTTATCTATCTAATTTTTAGAACTATGAAAATATAATTTTTGAAGGCATGGCCAAAGATCGTTAATGTATCTTAGATCATAATATTTCTAAAATAGTTTCTCTTTAATGCGACTATTACTTTACTAATGCATATGACGAGTAAGACATAAATGACAATCAGCTGTCCTAACTCCATTTGAGTATAATTCATTTAGGTGTCATGAAATATTGAGTTAGTCTAATAAGGTAGTCAGAAAAAAAATGTACTTAAAAAAGTCTCCATCCCTTTCTAATTGCATAACCCTAAAATGTTAATGGCCAAATTGTTAAATCAACCATTTCCTTCCTTCTTTATAGGCCTTTGTTAATCATCCCATCTAGTGATGCATTATCCTTATTGTTCCTAATGATGATGAATTTGGAACAATAATGATGATGAATTTGACGTTTTATTTCTTTGTAGACACGCTGTTCTCAATTTTCCATAATTGATTGTTAATGTCCTCTTTAGGAACTTCTATGCTTTCATTTAGTATCTGAAGGGGCTCTTGTTCTTATTATCCTATAACTCCTGCAAGGTATTCCTCCAGGGTGCCATCCTAAATGTTAATGGTCTAACCTAGACCTTACTCTTATCCCTTCCAATGCCTTTGTTATGTAGCTTGTTGTCCTTGGGAAATCGCGAACTAATGACACCTTAAAGTTTCCTATAGCAAATAAGGGTTGTGTCTTATGTTTACAAGCATTAGAGGACTTAGTTAACCAATTTTTTCATATTTCAATTCTCCTCATCTCTTTGGGGTAAAATTATAATTCTTTTTTATTTGAATTATAACATTGGAAAGTGTGGAGAAACATCATAGATTGGCATCAAACCTACATCTTCATCTGAAAGAGAATATGAAGTTTAACTTACCTTTGGAGCTTTAGTTTATAACATCTACTTTGAGAGGAATAGGAGCCTCTTCAAAATAAGGCTACCAGCATTACAAACTCTTCATAAAAGCTATTGCAAAATATTTAAATGACTGCTATGGCTAAAAAACTCACTACTTAGTTAAGATTAGAGATAGCAAAGTTGTAGTGTTTTAAATTAATCTGTTGATAATTGTCATAATGAGTAGTCAAATTACCTCCCGAGATCTTGTATAAATAGCTATGATGTACTAAGTGACTCATTAGCTTGGATCCTTCTTTATTAAGTTGAGGATTTCTTTACTATTTGGTTGCTCTTTTTAACTTTTATTCCCTATCAATAATATTATTTACTTACCTTTTAAAAAAATAAAATGGAAATGCATTACATTAAACAAACACGACCTATAAATTAACAATTATAAAAATTTTGCTAATACCCTATAACTAAATTCTATGAACCCTACAAGGAAATTGATTTGATTAGTAATTTAGACGAATCGTTAAAGTTCATATAAGCTATTAGTTTCATAACATCCTTTAATACTTGAATAAAACTAAGACCTCTACACACTTCCCTTCTCCTATGCTCTTTTAAAAAAGTTAGGACCACCCATCTATATGTGTGGATGTAGTCCCCATCCTATATTATAATCAAAAAAAATTTATATGGGGGAATGAACATTCTATAAAATGATTCATGCTACGGAATCTCATTTAATAAGGATAAGTATATTAATAACGAATAATGTATTTTAGACATTCTTTGAAATACTAAAGCAACCAATTATACTTTCATTCTATAACATTTAATTAAATTAAAGGTTATGATACCTAAAATATACTCCTGTTTACTTTAGCATACCAATAATTATTTTGAGAAGTGTGAAATGCTTTTAAAATTTTTTCATTTCCCATATTTTAAACCAATTCAAATTTTACTAATTTAATTTAGATACTAAACTTAATTCTATAATATAACCTACTACAATTTTTCTTAATTTAGGTAAAATATACCCCTCAAATTTGATGTAATTGAACTAGTTATTATGTAAATTAGCATATATTTATTCATAATCCATATTATTGACAATTATAAAGTACCATATAAGATACGGGCACACTAACAAATATCTTCATATTTGTGTTAATGATTATATAATACTACTTGTATTTTCAATAGTTTCATAGATTTTGAAGATAGCAGGTTATATTTAAAGGTTAGAAATATTTAATTTGTTAATTATGTAAGGAACAGAAATGTTATTTGAACATATAAATTCTCTAACATTTTATACCCTATTAAAAATTATTTATTGCATTGATGCTATAATATTTATAAAGATAAAGATCTTAGCACCTTGGAATAAGTAGATATAATACATTCAAACATTAAAATATAACAACATTGAAACTTACCTATGCGTGACTTATTCTTAAGAGGAAGACAATGGAAAGACATAAATTGTAATTGATATAGAAAGGAAAAATATGTCAATTAACTCAAAAAATTGTCAATCTATCGATAAAAAAAGAGAAAATGCTTAATTTATAGCTAATACTAATACAATTATCACTTTGTTAATTCTTGAAACTAAACATCCACTTTTAATCTACAATATAAGTTTGTAAGATTTGTTCGTGTATTTTCGTATTATCCTTTATTATCATATATTATCTTATGTTATTTCCTAAGTAAGTACAAAAGGGTGGTATCAATTAATAATTTTGAAAATAAGAGTTTTAAGAGAAGAAATCATAAAAGTATGAAAGTTGGCATAATAAGGAGAGAAGAAGAGACTAAAAAGAAGAACAAGGAACAAGATCATCCCTATTCAATGGATGAAACATTTTGGGCCATGTCTATTTGGTGTGTACTATATATTGGTATATGTATTTATAACTATTTAACATACATTACTATCTATTATATCTTCTAGTGGTATATTCTACATAATTCATTAGTATTTTTTAAATAATATTATGGTATTTATGGTATATTGCAATGGTGAGGTGGAAATGAGTAATGACATCAAGAATCAAGTGAGTTATTTAGATGTAAAAACCCCATATAGTTGGTTAGAGGACATTAAAAAAGAGGTGGTACTTAAAGTTAGATTGAAGTTTGAAAGTTCATAAATGATATTTTATCTGTAGCAAAAGTTTGCAAGATGTTATAGGTTTGTGGTTGCTTTAAAGGGGGAAAGAAAGGTAAAGAATGGAGACTTTAAGAATTGAAAATTCATGTGTCATAAAGCTCAACCATATAAACTATAAAGAGTCAATAGAATAAAACCTAAAAGTAATGGAAGAAATAAGTGTAATATCCGTGTATATTGTTAGTCAGATAGAGGTACTTTGAGCATAATCAAGTTTGAATATATGCACAAACATGAACTAGTTTCAATTAGTGTAAGGTTTATAAAGCAATATTAGGTTATCAATAGTCAAGTTAGATGTAGATTCAAAATGGACAACACTTATGAAATTTGGTCATATATAAATGTGTGAACTATTATTGCAGTTTTAGGTGGGTATGAGAAAATGACATATTTAGTAAGGACTTTCTTAATGATTTATATAGAGTGATAAGAGTGAGGTTAAAAGAAGGAGATATAGAAGTGGTATAGAAGATGTTTAATAGAATAAAAGGGAAAAAGAGTATTTTTCTACAAAATTTATTATGTTGAGAAAGGAAGATTGAAGAATGTTTTTCAAGTTAATACGAGGATTTAGGTAACATATATTGAATTCAGTGGTGTGGTAAATGTTTAATCCTACTTATCTTGTTAAAACTACTAAATATTGCTTACCTTATTTGTGAATGTAAACCATCATAGGCAGTTTATTTTGCTTAGTTTATATCTATTAGGAATTAAGACCATTAATAGTTTTTGCCAGTTGTTGCATACATTTTTAAGGTGTATAAATGGGAAATCAATTGGCATTATAACTATAGACAAGTGCAAGAGCATAGATAATGGAATTGAAGCTATATTCCTTTTTATTAGACATCTGCTATGTTTTTGGAACACACAAATTATAAAAATTATAATAAGTTGAAGATACTTTTATGCATGTTATGCATAATCCTAAAAACAACAAAGAATTTGGAAAAAAATAAAATGAAATGTTTTTTAGTTTTACTTATAAGACAATTCATTAGTTAAATCTCTTTTTTATGACAATATAAGATAGGCTTCTTCATATGTTAGGAGCATTTTAGGATGGGAATGTCAATAACCAAAGAAGCAAAGGATCAGTGGTTAATTTGATGGCTATATGCATGTTTGTAGCATAATGAGACAATTTTTGAAGTAATTTGAGAATGTAATTAAGGAAAAGATAGAGTGGGAAATATAGTTTTATTACTTTGGTTTGGAAAGTAGTGTAACATTAATGACACAATTTAATATTAAGAAGAAATCTCAAAAGGTGCTCACTAATTCTCGATTTCATATTATGTAAAAAGAAATAACAAGTATGATGTATTGTGACGTAAGAAAAAGTTGGAAGTAAATGCAACATTAAGATTTACAAGGTAGGGGAGTTTAGTGAAGGGTGAAATGTACCTAAGTTGTACATAGCCACATTAAATGAGTCACCTGCATTAGTCAAGTGTAACTTCTTATTGTTTGAATTTAAAGGGAATGTATGATAAAACATGTTCAAATTTTTTAGTAAGATGAAGATTAAACAATATCTATAATCTTTGTTTGTTAAGAGTGGTTGAAGGATATTACTTAAGAGGCGTGCAAAAATAAAGGTTGGAAACATTCTACATAATTATGATATTACAATTAGTAAGAAATAAAAATTGAAATTGCTTTTAATAAGGCCTTTGATTATGTTGATGATAATGAATTGAATTTTGATTACTTTTATTATAATATTAGAATAAGCAAATGAATTTTTTTTATAAAGAATATAATTAGTTAGTAGTTCCGAGTGACTATTATGGGCCAATCATTTTCAAAAGATATTAGGTTAAAGGACCAGTCATCTCTAGGTCACGTGGTAGGTTAAAAATAAAAAGGTTTAAATCTCCAGTGGATGAGATCCAAAAGAAGAAACATAAAAAAGCATGTTAGTTGTTGAATAATTTGTAATAAAATAATAAATTGAAATATTGAATTTCTCTTTTTCATTATATTACTAAAGCATATTAGTTGTTGAATAATTTGTACTAAAATAATAAATTAAAATATTTAATATGTCTTTTTCATTATAATACTAAGTGATTATTAATGTGTGTGTGTGTGTGTGTGTGTGTGTACAATTACACGATTAATGTTGTTAGTTGGGTGTGATGATAGTTGAGGAGAAAATTTTAAACACTTGTCATGCTGATAACAAAGAGATTGTTGGGTATATGAAATGCCCTTTCATTCCATTTAATTAGCAAGTAAAATATGTTGTATAATTAGGTAATATTTACATGAAAGTTAGCAATATGAATTGTCATTTCATCTAACTTGTTAACAGGCTAAAGGCTCGAATTTAACCATTTATATTGGCTTGATTAGCCTATAAACAATCCTGAAGGCAGTTGATATATGTATGCAAATGATTGTATAGGAAATGTCATTCATTATTTTTTGCTAAAATTCATGGTGTTGTATTAAAAAGGTCATGATATTTTTAAATAACTTCAATAAATCCATAATAAATTGTAAATATGTTATATAATCTTAGAAAAATTGTTATTTTTATGGATTTATGTAAAATAAATTAAGAATTTCCATTAAGATATATAATCTAAGAAAATTGGAACTTGTTTTAAGATTTATCAACTTTCAATTTCTCTTATTAGGAAAAAAAATATCCTGTGTGAAATTGTTATAATAATTATCCTATTATCATGTGTGCATATAATAATTTAAGATTGAAAAAATTGGAATTGTTGTATTTGATTAGATAAAGTAATCCTTTTGAGGCTTTGTTATACAAACCTATGAATTTTGAGTTTGGACATGTCCTTTTGACCTGGAAAAAATAAGGGAGTTTATGATAACTACCTTTTAACCACCTTTATGAATAGGGTCATCATAAGTTTACATCTTCCTACATGAGTATCAACTTTATTAATCCCCACAAAATGACATGACATGTCCATTGTTTAGGAAAATATGAAAATATTGAGTTTTGTGTATTTCACAATTTCATTGTTGTGCAAGTTTTACTTTATAAAACCCTCAAAATTTTCCAAGCATACAGAATTGTAACTTATAGTATTAAGGTGTCAATCCCTAGAGAAATTAGTAAAACTAAAAATGAAAATAAAGACTAAAATAGTAATTTAAACAATTGATTACGAATTGATTGAAATTAAAGCTCTAAAATTAACACAAGGAAATAAAAATAGGGCACAACCACGTAATAATCAAGAAATCGCATATGACAAGATAAACCAATTATGAGAAGAGGGGATTGATGATATCATCAATTACTACTTTACTTACTTTTGATTTAATTGGGTATCCTAGAATTTTGAAATGTTGATTATTCTCTCTCGAGACCTAATCATTAAAACCTAAATCATAATCTCTAATTGAATCTGAATTTCTGATTTTTCAATTTCTCAATTAACAAAACAACCCACGTTTTAATTAGTTCTTAAGCAATATAATAGACAATCAAGACCTCAAATAAGATCTCTCTTCATGTAATTATTGATTTGATATTTGTATGATCTATTAGGTAGTTAATTTTCATTACCCACCCTAATCATGTTACTATTGGTTCAATCTCTCAATATGTTACCAAAGTAAGCAAAAATCATAAACAATCACAATACCCAAACACATTAACATCAAAAGCAATTAAATCAAAATTGATTCAATAATTAATCCCAAATGAAGTTAGAACATCCTTGACAAAGTATTCATCATCCTCATATCCAAACCATACATCATATGAAGTAAATAACAGGAGGAATAAGAAATAACTTAGAAAGGAATGACAATAATTGGTTGGCAACAACTACTCTTCTTCTTCTTCTTCTCTTCTCTCCTTTTTCTCTCTTCCTTGGCTTCTTTCTCTAAATGGTAAGATGGAGGCTTAGCTCATTAGGGTAATCTTATTTCATTTTATAGTTCTTTTTCCTTTTAGGGTAAAAACTAGGTTTTCATAAGTCCAAAAATTCCAAAACGACCCTCAAAAAATGAAAATGGAAGCATATCCCTTCATCTGTCTCGCATTTGTTACGATCGTGACCTTTGAAAATGATCTTTTTTCATGATCGTGACAATGATGTCACGATCATGACCCTTGGATCAATCACTTCTATCTCGACCGTGACAGGGATGTCACGATCATGGCCTGGCTCTTTCTCCAAACTTTCTCCAATTTCTCTCTATATTCTTCATCTAATTTCAATCACTAACAAATACACCAAAATACATCAAGCAAATAAAATTAAAGTCCAATGACATTCTTTCAATCATATAATACTTAAAAATATAAGCATACAATCACATTACATAATTCTAATCCTAAACATACACAATTCATCTAATTAACACCTAAAAACACACTAAAACACCTACTAAAACATGATATAAGCTACAGGTATCAACATTCCTACATTTAAACATTTGCTTATCCTATAAAAAAAACAAAACACATAAAAACTCAAACACCAAACAATAACACATATATACACACATATGCAGTAATGATACAATGGCATCGAACTTCATGAAACCAATTTAACTTTAAACACAATCTTTCAAGTTTTTTTAACTTATTAACTTATGAAATCTATGGCGAAGTACTTCAGACTAAATATGCATACTAATCAAGACCTTAACGACATATTCACTCACCGTCAGCACTTGCACACACACATTGATAATTAGTTAGTCAATCAAAATTGTAACTATCCCTAAATATCTTTAAAAGAAAAATCATGTCATTCACAAAGATCGGTAGGATTTATTTATCAAAACACTATTTTTATTAATTTTCTTTGATATTAACCTAGTCTTTTAATGTAAAGGAAAACATTTGTGACAAATTTCCCTCGGTTATCATATTCTTAATTGGCTACTAGCTCTATTCATAACCCGAAGGCCAGTGGAATAATTATTTATTAATGATACACAATCTTTTTTCTTATTTTATATCACCTACCTCTTTTCTTTAGCTAATCATCCTCATGAAAAGATATTAACAATGCTACTAATTCAATTGGCCTAAAATTATAAATGTATGTAGCAAATTCCCTAAGGTGAATGAACTAACATCATATCCTAATTATCATAAATGTTTAACCAAAGATACCTAGGACATGAATTTCACTAGCTAATAAATCTTTATAACTTAAAAGACTATGTTCAAAGCTAAACTGATTCCATTAAGTCCTAGCCATTGACACATTCACATGATTACCATGAAAACCTAAACAAAACTAATATACAACATGCAAAATTCACAATGAACATAAAAATAGCAATGCACACCTCACCACACTTAGAGAACACATTGTCCTTAATGTGAGGAGAACAAATAACAAATAAGTTGGGAATAGAACAAAATAATAGAAATACATAAAATCAAAAGGAAAAAAGGAGGGTTAGAGCATAAAACCTGTCATGGAGATTAAGGTGGTGATGGTGTCAGAGGTGGGATCTCCATGCCTTGAGCAGCGAAGTATTTGTAAATTCCTTGGATGTCTCGATGTTGTCATCTTTGTTCCTTTTCTATCTCCTTCAACAACTTAGTATTGTATGAAATTGCACTAAGTACCTTCTCCCATCTAGCTATTTCTTGTTCTTTGTGTTCCTCACTTGTTAACTCTTTAATTTGTTATTGTTGTGGTGCCGAGCTAGAACTAGTCTATCCTTTTTTACTCTTGACATATGATTTCGCACTAATATCTCGAAGTTTCGTATTGTGGGACTTCAAGATCTTAAACTTTGGTCAAATGACAAGTGTTAAGAAACTCAAGAAGATGCAAAGTCCATCACAGTTAATACCATAATAATCCGTAATAGAGTAGCCAAGTATCTCATGCCAAGATTATTGCTTCTCTTTTTCAGAGTAGCAATAATAGTGTTAAAATGTGGGTGGATGTACAAAATTGGATGCTATAATCCATGCACCACAAAATAAATAGCTCCTTCACCAAACACTTCTTACTTTCATTTTTGTCAAACACAGCTTGATACGTGAATTTGTGCAGCAGCAAGTGTTTAGGACTATGAATTATGTTATTAAGTGCATTTTTAGTATGAAAGTTATCCAACACAATTAGTTGTGCACAATAACATGTGACATGGAAGTCATCGTGTTAGTCTATAATGGTTGACTCTAGGAATCCACCAAATTCATACAAAGTTTCATAATTTAACTCATACAACTGAAATCATAATTCCTTAGGGTTATCTTGCTTAAATTGAAGGGATGTGAAAAATTCAAGGGTGAGCTCTTCAAAGATGACAAACATAAAATGTATAAATTTCTCCCATTGAAGTCTTCTTCCTAAGTTTTCAACCTTTTCTCTCAATCCAATTCTTTCCAATATCTCAAAATCTAAATGTCTAGGTGCAACAACATTTTTAGAACGTAGGGTATGGAAATGGTTATCTTCCTCTTCCGAGTAAATAAAAAAGGGTGCTCTATAATCCACTACTCGATTCCTTTGTTTGCACCCCAACACTTACACTTTGCCCCTTGGTTGAACCCGTTTAGTTGTATGCTTAATTCACAGACCCATTTAGAATGAGAGATGTGTAAAGAATTTAGAGAGAGAAAGAAATTTGAGGAGGGATAAAGAGAGAAGTGAGAGGATTTGAGAGTCTTGATTCTAGAGAGAGCGTGAAGAGATTGCTATGGGTAAGAAAAATGAAGGTAAAGGTGAATATATAGGTTAGGGGGAAGAAAGGAGGGGTAAAATTAGGAAAAAAGGCTTAAAAATCGCATGTTTGCTCTCAGTTCACGACTTCCATCTATTTGGTCATTTGCGGGTGATAAGGAGTCACAAAGTGATGGTGGACTCAGAATCTTTTAAAGAGAGCATCAAAAGATTTGTTACAAAAATGTGCTCCTCCATCGCTTATTATTTTCCTTGACACTCCGAATCGGTTGAATAACCGTTTAATAAATTTTTGCATAACATTCCCATCATTTGTCAGAGATGCCACGGTTTTATCCCAGCAGGATATGTAGCCCACTCCTACTCGAATGTATGTGTTCCCCATGGAGGACGGGAAAGGCCCATGAAGTTAATTCCCACACATTAAAAACTTCGACTTCTAAGATGTTGGATAAGGACATCTCATCTCTTTTCGAGATGTTGCCCACTCTTTAACATCTATCGTACTACGTTACAAATGCCTTAGCATCTTTAAATATATGTGACCAATAGAATCGACATTCAAGTAATCGAGCTGCCATTTTGTTTGTGCCATAATGTCCAGCATATAGAGCTTCATGACACTGCGTCAATATGTCCAACATCTCCTCCTCCGAAACAAGTCGTCTTATCAGTCCATCAGCACAAAATCGATACAAGATCAATTCATCCCACAGATATCGGGTTCACTCATGTAAGAATAGCTTCCTCATTTGACTTGACAGATCAGAAGGGAGCTTACCACTGGCAAAAAATTTTGCTATATCAGCGAACCATCATGTCACCATGTTGTTCAGTAGTATAAGAGTTTCGTTAGGGAATTTTTCATTAATGTCATGATTTTGCTCGAATTCCCCTCCTTCCAGATGTGATAAAGGGTCTACAACCATATTCTCCCATCCCTTCTTATCTTACACTTCAATTTCAAACTCTTGTAAAAGTAGCACCCATCGAATGAGTCTTAGCTTTATTTCCTCCTTGGAAAAAAGATAATTTAGCATGCGAGATCAGTAAATATGATCACCTTAGAACCCATGAGGTGCGACTGAAATTTTTTGTAACACCCACATATCCCCTAGGAGGAAATACAGATGCTACACAAAACAGAACCCAAGTAATCCATTACATACTAAAGCATTTCTAGAGACTCAAGAAGCATACATTTCATTCATCATTGATTGGGTCATACTCAAAACATAACATACACATTATACTTATTTAATACAAGCCTTAATCTAATTCCAAATTGTATTAAGGTTTTTACGAACCATTAAGCAAAGCATAAAATACAACATATCTCATTACATTGAAGAACAACTAATAAAAACTGGACATTTCTAGAACAAAACACAATCTTCATGGCCACTGCGACTGTTATTGTCTCAGTCTTCAAACCTTCCTATCTGAACCTACACGGGCCAAAACCACCGTATTAAGCATAAAGCTTAGTAGGGAAGAAAAAAAAACTAAACATGATATAGGTTGACAAATGTTTCAAACAGTCATCCAAACACTCACCTATTCAAAATCACATCAAATAATAAGCAGTGTTTACTTATCCATCTCCAAACCAAACCAAAGTATCATGAATATCAGAACAAATCAGAACAGGCCACACATTTACTTCAATGAAAAACTCACCAATTTCAAAATTTTAATTTTAACATATCAGAACAAAACTTATATGTAACAAATCAAATTTGCTTATTTCATAATAGAGCTATATCAAAATTGAGCATATAACAGAATACAAAACAAGTTAGTCTCTTAATCTTTTACACAGAAGTGGGTAATAGGAATAATAAAGGAGATACTGTGATCAGTATCACGGAACAGGAGAGACTTATGTCTCAATAACAGGAGACACCGAAGTGTCAGTAACAGGAGACACCGAAGTGTCACAGGAGCAGCTGCAGACCCTTCTAGGCATGCCTATTTACCCACATCTAGGACTTAACAGTTTTAAAACAAACCATTTTAGATTCCAAAATTTTATGCAAAAGATGAAGTACAATATATGTCTTTATTCTATTTTGCTCCAGGCATTTGATCAAATATAACATACCTTATGAATACAATTATGTGCAATTATACATCAATAGAAGTGTTAAGTCATCACACATTATGTATAGGCACACAATTATAAGGCACTTCCAATACAATCCCAACTATCAAACTCCTCGGACAACTGATGGTCCGGTATTATCACAATATTATTGGAAAAATTCCCAATTCACATACATCCATATTCAATTCATAATACATAAGCCTATGGAATTCATTTATTCATGAACACACCTAGTAATTCAACATTGTACACCATACATTCTTTACATTATCATCTCAATTAATCATGCATAA
>JAOQML010011643.1:0-12249 GCA_027568935.1 Erythroxylum urbanii | reverse complement strand
TGCTGAATTTTCATCTTATGAGATTGGTTGTGTACTGAATGTTGGGAGATTTTGTGATGGTTTGGGTTGTGGTAAATAGCATAGCAAAGGAGTTTAGTATGTAAGAGACACTTTGTTGGTTCTGGTCCTTTGAAATTGGTATGTGAATCGTTTGTGTTTTGATGGGTGAAAACAGAAAATATGGTATTATTGTGATCTGAAACTTTGGGTAACAAGATGCACTGATCTAGGCAGAATTAGGCAAAGTGGTCTATATGAAAGTTGTAGATTATTCTTTTAGCTTTCTTTCTCTATAAAGATAGAAATTTTTGGACATCATGTGTATAAGTTATGACCATTTTAATGTACCTGTGTTTGGGTGCAATTATGCATAATTGGAGAATAATGTTGGTTGAAATGGTCTTCATAAATGATCTTAGCTTTCCAACGATATATAGCTTGTAATTTTTGGATTTCTGGATTGAGAGATATGTTGTTTAAAAGTAAGGTTGTCTGAATTGGGCAAAAATCGCACTCATAAGGTGGTGCGATCACGACAGTGCGAATTTCCCACAGAATCGCAATCGCGACTAGCACGCGATCGCGACAGGGACAAGAAAGATCGTGATCGCGACCAGCGCGTGATCGCGACAGGGACGAGAAAATCGCGATAGCGACTCAGCGCGATCGCGACGAACATTAAGTTCGTCAAATTCGCGGCCGCGACCAGGTCGCGACCTCGAAACTCCCCGAGTTTAAAGTCGCGATCGTCCTTTGTTCACCCGTAACATGTTATTCATTATTTTTTTTATTGAATTAACCCAATTGCAATTAATTCTTTTGCGCTCTAAATTTATTATTCTTAGTATATTTTGCTATGGAACATTTTAAATTAAATTGTTGAGTATTATTCTTACTTTTCCTATGAATTTTGTTTAGTTAATATAATTACTATAAATTGTGTACTAGTCATTAAATTATTTGTTTTATTTGAATAATTTAATTTTATGCCTATAATTATTCTACGATCACTTCCACAATATATATTATTAACAAATTCAAATAAATTCCCAATGGTCACACGTAGTCGCCATAAAATTCGTGCGAGGACCGGGGCCAACATTATGTCTCTTTGCTCTCTTTGTACTTTCATCTTTAGGTGTTGTTTAATTGTTCTTGCTTCATTAGTCACTTGTCTCTGCCCTTTTTAACTGAAGTGTGCTTTTTTGATGGTTTGGTGAGGTCTTCTAGCTACTATAAGGCACTTTAGTCTTTTCTTCTATTTTATTGCCTAAACCAACTCAAAATTTTAGGAATTATAATGCTTCCTTTTCTAGCTCAATGGCCTTTTCCCTACCGAGCATTAACCAACTCAACCTAAAACTAGATTTTTCCCCTTTAGCATTTCTTGTTACAAAGACCTTACTAGCTTCATCCCTTTATTACTTAAATCACTTTGGTTCTAGGCAACTCCTTAAGAGATGCTTCTTTATAGAAATAAGATGGTGTTTTCTACTTGTCTAGCCCTTATGCTAGCTATGCATCTAAGGAAGGATAACCTGAAAGCAAGTGTTGGGGGATCCATTTCGTTGTCTCTCTATTTTTACCCTCTAATGTAAATAGAAGCAATCAAAATGGTTGCTCCCTCATTTGAAAGGCTAGCATTCTCAGTACTATAAACTTGGGAATTCAAGAATTGGAGGAATGCAAGTCTTAAAGAGGCATTCTTAAATAAGGAGAATCTCTTCCTTGTCTCCTATAGCTCTACTGATTTGGCCCTTGATACTTAGCTAGTACTTTAATCTTTCTCTAATTCTAGAACCCAAGATTACTTATGGAAACAATAAAAGAGACTTATGTGCCCTTATGGATTAATCTACATAACATTATGCTAGAATAATGGTCAACTAGAGGTCTTAACCACTTTATTAGTTACCTTAGGAATCCTATTTGAAAACACACTTATAAGGAGGGGAGTCAAATATGCGAGATTATATGTTATAATCCTTATTGTTAGGCTGGAAGATGACATAAACTTGGTGGAAGACTTAATTAGAGTCTCTTATACTTGAAGACCTACCATTGTTCAACAAGGTAAGGTATAGAAGCCAACAGGAAGAAGGTTTACATGTGGTGATTAATAGGAATTGATGGAAGAGGGAAAACAAGATAAAACTGATCCTCCATTCTCTAAAGAGTCCTTTATGAAAATTCTTGTTTTAATCACTAATGTCTCCTAATTTATTGCCACTCCTTTCCCTTAAGTATCAATTATTGATGTACAAACATTGACTCTCTAGTCTAATATGTATGATAACTCCCCTAATATTATGGTAAAGATTTATATTGTTTAAAAGATATTGGTCCAAGTATCCTACCAGAGTTGCTAGCTCAGTATATCTCTCAACTTGAGACATATCCTGGTGGTTTAAGTTTAAATTAAGACCCTTTTTCAAACTAGGATAAAGATCCAGAATCATTTACTAGTGTAAGGAAGAGGAGACTTGAAAGGAAGAGCAAGGGCTCAAAAAGCCTTTCTAAATACTTATTTTGTTTATCTCTTGGAATGTGATGGCCATTAATTACCTTAAGAAACAAAAAGTCCTTAGGGACTTTATCAAGAAATAAAACCTATGTTATAGCTATCTTGAAGTCTAAAATCATAGTTAATAAGTGCAAAAGTTTAAATTTTATTGGGTAAACACTGGAATATTATTTCTAATCATCTTAATCACCATATGGTATAATTTTTTAAGGTTATAATCCTGAATGAATAGAAGTTTTAGTGCTTCTTTCATCTGAGCAACTTATGCACATAGGTATTGATTTGCTTCAACACAAAAATAGGTTATTTATTACTATTATATAGGTCTCAAATCAACCTTTTCAAAAAAGATCCTTATGGAACAAATTAAAGAGCATTCATTCATCTATCTTTGACCTTTAGATGATAGTAGGAGAAATATAATGTTCAATTTAGAAGCATCTGGTAATGTCAACTTAAGAATTTATAATGGAGACTTAAAGGATTGTGTTTTTGACATTGAGCTTACTTATTTGAAATATGAAGGATACCTTTATACTTAAAGTAAGAAACAATAAGGTAGATGGAACATTTTGAAGAAGTTAAATAGAGCAATGTTCAATAAGGATTGGCTAAATACATTCCCATTAAGCATAACTCACTTTGGTTATCCTAGACTCTCTTATCATTTTCTAATCATAGTTAAGAAAATGTTCGACTTCCATACCACAAAGACCACCTTTCGCTTTAATAATTATCTTACAAAGAAGGTTAGATTTGAGTATACGATAAGGAATGGAATGTACATGGAGTTCAGAGGATTCAAATCCTTTATTTGTATAAGGAAGTTAAGAATCATGAAGAAGGAACTTAAAATTCTCAACAAGGCAGATTTAGTGATTCTTAATGTAATGTAGAGAAGTCTAAAACTCACCTTCTTAACATTTAAGAGTAACTAACTTAGTATCTTGGGGAAGGTAATCTTCTCATCAAAGAAAAGGAAGCTCTATCTAAATATTATCTACCCTTAGAGATCCAAAATTCCTTACTAAAATAGAGAGCTAGGATCTTATGGTTTATAAAAGATGATAAAAAAACTAAGTTCCTTCGGAAACTAATCAAAGCAAGGAAGAATTCTAATAGAATCTCCTATCTTCAAAGATTAAATGTTTCTCATCTTCACAATTACTTCAAAGCTTTATCAATCATCATTTTTCTAACAATGAGCTACTTACACTGAGGAAACTTGTAACAAGTGATGAGGTGGAAATAAATTTATTCCAATTGAATCCAGGTAAATAATTTGGCCTAAATGGGCTCTATGTATTATTCTTTCAAAATCTTAGCCATAGTTAAAGGAGGAGGCACTGGTGTTGTCATTTAGTTCTTTAAGAAAGGGACATAGCTAAAAGAAATCAACATAACCTTTATAACACTTATCCCAAAGTCTACAATCCTTAATCTATTAAGGATTAGAGACCTATATCATGTTGTAATACATTGTATAAGATAATTTCTAAGATTCTAGCCTCAAGATTAAAGATAGTGATAGGTAAATTCATTAAGGGTGCTTAAGGAGCCTTTGTGTAAAATAGTTTAATAGGTGATAATATTCTCCTAGCTCAAGAGCTTTCTAGGTCCTATGGTAAGAAGAATTCTCCAATGAACTATGTAATTAAAGTTTATTTCCGCAAAGAATTTGATTTCATGTGATGGAATTTCATCATTCACATGCTAGAAGCATTTAATCTCCTTTATGTGTTTATTAACTAGATAAAGAATGTGTCACAACTACTTCATTTTATGTTCTAGTCAATAGAGTTCCTACAACATAATTTCAAAGTGGTAAGATTTGAGACAAGGGAACATCATCTCTTTTTATATCTTCATCCTTTCTATGGAATCCGTCACAAAGCTATTTTCCTTCAATATTAGTAATGACTTGGGCTTTAATTTCCATAGTAGATGCATTAAATCGAAGATCTTTAGAATGTGCTTTGGAAATGATCTTCTGCCCTTTTACAAGGTTGGTGACAAATCTCTAAGTTTTCTTATGACTTTTTTGAACTTAATTAAGGAAATACTAGGCTTGTCTATTAACATGGAGAAGAGTCACCTAATTATTTCAATAAGTGATAAGCATTTGTCAAATTGGCTTTTAAACATTACCCTTTATACTTACCTAGAATTTCCAATCACTACTAAAATATTATTATATAGAAGGTGCACCTCATTATTAAAGAGGATTCAAAGAGGATATTCAAATATTGTTATATAGAAGGTGCACTTCATTATTAACGAGGATTCAAAGAGGATATTCAATTGGTGGACCAAAGCACTCTCATTTGTTGGTAGATTGTTCCTTATTAAGTATGCCCTACAATCCTTACATTCCTATTGATCTTTGCATATTTTTTTTAAAAAAAGGAATGACTAAAGTCATTGAAAAGATGTTTAAATTTTTTTATAGAGTGGAACTGATACCATACACACTTTTTATAAAGTCACTTAGGATGAAGTCTATAAACCTAAAGAAGTAGGAGATTTGGTTTATAATCTCTAATGTTTACTAACAAAGTGCTCTTAATTAAAAGGCTTTGGAGAATTTTATCTAACAATGAAGCTTTATGGGTGGTGTGGATTCATATGTATTTTTCAAAGAATAAAAGTTTTTTGGGAAATTAAAGGAACTTATAGAACCTTATGGTTTATGAACCAATTGTTAAAGTCAGGAGATCTTCTCTATACAAGTATCCGTTATAGGATCTTAAATAGCCTCCTTGTGGTATGATAATTAGAGTTCTGCAAGTCCCTTAGCTAATCACCATTTAATGTAGTAATTAATCCACTAACATCTTATAGAAGTCAAAGATAATTCTACAATCAATATTGGTGAATGGAAACCTGACTTCTTAAGGAAATTTGGGAATCTTGAACCTTAGAGTCATCCTAATGATGAGAATATGGATAAGTATGTTTGGAAAAGGCATTATTCACTAACCTCTCATGCAGATAACTACTTACTTCTCAGTTAAACAAGCATCCATGGGTAGATATTATTTAGAAA
Organism: Erythroxylum urbanii; assembly: GCA_027568935.1. Taxonomy (NCBI): domain Eukaryota; kingdom Viridiplantae; phylum Streptophyta; class Magnoliopsida; order Malpighiales; family Erythroxylaceae; genus Erythroxylum; species Erythroxylum urbanii. Next base: position 6,679 of record JAOQML010011643.1, on the reverse strand, counting down.
AATAAGTCACAACTTAAAATATCACATTCCTTTAGTTTGTTGCTAAACAAAAGTCGCCTACCTTAGATAAAATGAACTTCCTTGACATCCCAAATTGATGTACCCTCTGTAAAAGTGATTATACATCCTTAAATAATTTGTTCTTCTTCTATAAATACTCCTTAGATATCTGGAATGCTATACAAACTCAGTGGTTCTTTAGAGAATTCACCTATGCGTATCAATTTATTTTTAGCAAGCTTTCCTCTTTAACTCTTATAAGATCGAAAGCTATTTATATTATAGTCTTATGACGTACTCTATATGCCATATGAAATGAGAGGAACTTTATAGCCTTAAAGCAATTAGAAAAAAAAACATGTTATCTAGTATATGTGACACTACTTGATGTGTTTGTTAGTGTTTTAGGGTCAACGTCAAAGAACGGAGAAGTTTTAGAAACTTTCAGGCTGAAACCACGGCCTACAATCATGGCATAAATATGTGAGACAACCTAAGATCGTGGCATATAGGCCACGATCGTGACAGAAGACTCTGGCACAACCTAAAATCATGGCCTAATTGCCACGATTGTGACAGAAAGGTTTGATGCTGGCCACGATTGTGGCATGCAAGGCCATGATTGTGGCTTGCATCGGGAAGACGTGTAAAATTGAGAAATCATCAAGTTTTAAGGGATTTTTCTAACCTTTTCGACCCAAAAAAAAACCTTAGGGCTACTAAGGTATTTAAAGAACAAGAAGAACAGAATAGAAAAATCTTTTGCATCAGCCACAATCCTGAAACCTAGAGAGCTTTATCAAGAGATTGAGGAAGAAACGAAGGAAGAGAGACGTGGAGAAGAAGTCTACATAAGGTACTTCCTGAAACAGGAGGTTTCCTACCATTACTGCCTTTGTCATCTATTTCGAGTTTATTTTTGGTTTTATTTCATTCTTTATGATTGTATAGAACTTGAGATAGCCATAGATGATAGATTCATTGAATGTTGAGGATTTGTCTAAACTCACCTTTGAGATATTTTGTCTTTGAAATTAATGAAATTTGATTGATTACATTTTTATTAAATTTCTTGTGATTTCAATTTTGCACTTGCATAATTCGGTAACAAATTTTGAGGGTGAACTGAGTGAAAAATCATTAAATTGGGCTAACAAGAGTTAGGTTATTTAATAGATCACGAATTGAATCAAACCCATAAATTTGTGTAACGAAACATCTTGTATAGGTTTTCGGTAGTTTATTAGATAATTTCAGATCTAATTTAGGTTTTGGATAAATTTTAAATAAAGAGTTTGCAATTCCCATATTTTAATTAGGGTTTATAAATCAGGGTTAATGATTATAACTTAAGAGAGCGTAATCAACCTTAGGATTGTCTAGAACCGGTAATTCAATAAATTCATAATCAATTTGGTTTTCATTGAAGTTGTATAAAAATTTCCTTTCTCTCAATTGGTTGTTTTCAGGTTTTTTTGTGATTGGGTGTTGCATCTGCTATCTTATTATTATTTTCGAATTTGATTATTGGAATTGATTGCATTATTGAAATATACCTTTCTTAGATTTCAGATTTAGATTAACCCTCCTCGTGGGATCGACACCTTAGGTACTACATGAATGACCTGTACGGTTGCGGAATATCGAGGTTAATTATTAAAGTTTTTTAATATAAAAAACCTATAATTAGGTTTACACATTTTACTTGGAAAAAATTATGTACCATCTCTTCCAATCATCAAAGATATACGAATATTTCTCATTAATTCATACAATAGATTATGACAAAACTAGAAGTGAAATCAAATTCAACTCATTACACTATTGGCATCCTTACCACCACAAACTAAAAGAAGACCATCTGACCGTGCAATTGTGGTGGCATACCTAGTCACATGTAAAACCCATTAGAAACAGGTTCCATCCTTGAAATTTTACAACAAATGTAATAGTTAAAGACAAACAAAGACCTTTTTTATTAAAATAAAAGCAACCAAATGGAAACCTGTACTAAAATTATAACTTGATATTCAATGAACTAGATTCTTAATCATGCATGTTAAAAGTGTTAAATATTGGTATGATATTGACAATTCAAAAAACTAGTTAGAAACTTTAATTTGTTAATTCATGTACAATTTGAAGACTACTTTGCATTATTAAAGGTCATCTTAATATAGGATAAGTTTATGATTGTTTAAATATTAGAACATATTCTACATGAAAATTTATTGTCAATAGAGGCATAAACACATGTAAGATGGCAATAGAGGTAGAGTATGGTGGTTTAAGTAGTATAGGCATGATGTTGACATAGCCAAGACACATATAAAGTGAGACCAAACATGATGGCAAAAAAAAAAATCCAAGGCCATGGAGAATTAACTCCTAAAAGGAATCAACATTGACAAATCCATAAAGTATAGAACAACTAGACAAATAAAAGATAAGAGAAACATTTAAGAAAATATTGAAACAAACTTTTAATCGCAACAAAGCATCTCTGGTTGCATTCTAGACATCAGCATTAGCGATTTTAAACAAAAACACAAGATCATGAAAAAAGAAGATCCTGTTTAAAGAGAAATTATACAATTCATTTTACACTTCCACTGTTGAAGAATCTGTAGGCAAACACTATGCCTCTCAAAATTATTGATGACAACCAATGTAAAAAAGGAAAATATCTACTTAGTTCTTGTTAAATATATTGTTTTGGTTGAAATAAGTAAAGCATTTTGTAAGCATTCCACAAGCTAATGTCTTAAATAGTCAATGAGCTCAAGTATTTATAGGTAACATGTTTGTCAGATTCCAATCCACTATATACTTATTCTGTTAGCCTCTATAAATTTATAAGGCAAGGATCCATGACAACAATTTCTTCTAAAGAGTGCCCATATAACTAAAAGATTATACATCCTAAAAGAAAATTCATACCATCAAAGGCCAAAGAATTATGAAGAAAAAATGTTAAACAATGTTCACCTGTAAAGCCCTTAACAAAAACTCTTTGCAAACATATCTCTTAACTAATAAAAGGGTAGTATAAATCTAATACACTAGATAAGGCAAACAATGCGAGTATAAAATAAGAGGAGTTATGACAATGTAAAGCTTAAAGGGCATTGAAACTTTCAAGAATTTACCTTTAGAAGAAGACACAATATCTTAATTTTCGTTTTCAACAACTTCTGAGATGATTTATGCTCATAGTGATATTCTCTACATCTTTTTAGGAGTTGAGACAATAATTTCCCAATATCACTAATACGCATGATCAGACCACCCAGTCTTATTCAATACAACCATATGAACTCTATAATGGATGTATACATCAAAAGACATTAAATAGGAAAGTAGATTGTATTTGATAAAAAGAAAGTATTGAGATATTGTAACCTTAAATGAAGTAAAGTGAATTTTGATGGATAATGGTGGCTCTATTGATAATGGTAGATAATTACCTAAGAACTAGATTTTAATGTGAGAAGAGCACTTATGAAGAGGCATAATAGACTTTTTAAGTGAAAAGCATGAAGACATAAGAGGAGGAACACCAACACTAAAGTAAGAAGCTACAACAGAACACAAAAAATTGTGTCGTTGGAGCAGCTAGAATGATATATGCATAATTAACCATATTTATACCCTATATTTGATGTATTTTATGTAATATTTAATACTTTTATTGTATATTTCATACTTAATTTGTTCCAAGTGTGTTTATAGAGTATAATTGCCTTCATAGACATAAAAGAGAAGAATTCGAATGGAAACATGACACAAAACAAAAGTTCAAAGCACAGAAGGGATGCATGGGCATTCAATAGTCTGTGCACTTCTCTTAGGCCGTTCAAATTTGCGAATTTTGGAGATTTTGGGTTATGCCCCTAGAACCCTAAAATTTACTATAAAGGACATACTCAAAGGCAATTGGGAGAGGCAGACCTTTGAAGACATATAGAGACATTCTAAAACTCTCAAAGGTGGCTCAAGAGGAGAGGAAAACATGAAGAATTCATCGAAAGATCCATCATAATACAAGATCAACCTTCTACATTGCAAAAATACTCAATAGAAGACAACAGTGAGATTTAGAATTATGATCTCATTATTTTCAATTCATTTTTCTTTCTGTGCATATTTGATTTCGTGTTCAATAATGTGTAACTAAACATCTTGTCAATATTTAGATTAGATAAACCCTATATTAATACCTTGATATGGTTTGATACTTTTATTAATGCAATTGATTGATTAATATATTGTGATCCAATTACATGTTTTATTTACGTTCTAATAGATCCGATATTAGATCATAACTTGATTTCATACATAGAGATTGAGAAATCCTGTTTATGAATAAATCTATAGTAATTGGAAGGAGATGTTGCAACCGTAGAGATAAGATGACATAAATCTTCCAAATTATGGTCAAACTTAATAGAGGGATTCACAAATCTATAAAGTAATCCTATAAACTTTAACTTGAGTGATTCGATTGAAAACCTTTGGATTAGTTGTTGATATCAAGAAATTAGTATCTAGGCTTGTAATGCCTAATGATTGTTACCAATTTTCCTATATTGTGTTTATTATATGGAAAGAAAGAACCTACCTTATAGAAGTCTTATGGTGAAGCTTACAAAGTTAATATACTATATGAGTCATGGAACAGGTTTATTATGGAAATTATTGAAAATATAACATTTACGCAAGAAACTAAAGGTACTATACCATCATCATTTGTAGAGGATGTAAGACCATGAGATCAAGGCTTGTTTCAAAGTCATTCTCCATTCATTGATAGGAGGGATATGTTGACAAATGGTTTTTTGTCATGTTTTATTCTCAAATCGCAAACATGTGTCATTTCTTTCTACGGGGATCAATAAAGTTGAATGTTTATTTCTAAAATTCAAATTATTTAATCTTTTCAATTAGGGTTGCTAGAAACTTATTAAATAATTATAATGATTTTAATTAGGCAACATACTTAGCATACAACCACAAAAAAAACTCCTAACTTCGTTAATATTATAAAAGGAAACTTGCTCTAAAAAGGACATGAGCAAAAACACACTTTTGAGAGGAATACAAGCTCAGATACTCGTGTCCAAAGTTGTGTACTTCTCTATATAAAATGTACATATACATAAGGCAAAATTTGCACCTAAAGTTTAAACATCTCGTATGACATAGGTATTCCCATAATAAAGTGCAGATTATCCCAAATAAGTTGTAGATTTGCATATGCAAACTTACACCTAATTTTAAAAGTTTGGAATAAGATGTAGGTTTATCTATGATAGAATGGACACCTTAAATTAGATGCATATCTCCCTATGCTAAATACGCCCAAAATACTAGAAAATTTCAAGTAAAAGAATATGTGGTTTAACTACAAAAAATTGACTTTAAGCTGCATTTTTTATGGCAATTTGAAAATCGTCGCTAAAAGTCAGCTTTTGACAATGATTTCCAAATTCGTCATCAAAAGTTCAACTTTTCATGACATTTTACTGAATCATCATTAAAGGAATATTTTTTCCACGATTTTTGTGAATCGTTGAAAAATCAGCGACATTTTGTGATGATTTGAAGATTTCATCAACAAATGTTCAATATTTGGCAACAAACGATGATCAAACTTTTGGCGTTGATTCCCTAGTCATGCTAAAAGTTGAAATTTTGGTAATCAATTTAGAAATCATTGCTAAAAGTTGATATTAAAGATTTTAAAGATTGTTTATGATTGTCACTAAAGGCTATACATGTTGGTGATGATCATTGAAAATCATTGCTAATTAATGAAAAACAACATCCAAATGATGTTGTTTTCATTTTGTTTTAAACGAAAACCAGCTCTATCTTCATTAATTTTACTCTACTGTCCTTTTCCTCTGCATTTTATGTTCTCTCCTTGTGTCCGCCATTGTCGTCGTCTTCTTCCATTGTCTGCCATCTTCATCGTTGTCGGTTGAGGTATGTATTCCATCATTTGCACTCTAGTTTTTCTTCTAATGGTTATATTATTGTATACCTCAATCATCACAAGAAAAAAGGGTTTAGTGGTAGAAATTATCGATAAAATATGAAGGTTTTCTATTGCTAAGCTAAGTTAATGATGAGATTTACTGACGGAATAAATCGTCAAAGAAATGGCTGTAGGTAATAGCTGGCTATAAAGTACAAATTTTTTGTCGCAAATTTACTGACGAATAAGCTCCTATTCTGTTGCTATATTTAGTGACGATATTTTCTATACTGTCGATAAATTTAGCAATGGAAGATCTATTTTGGTTAGTAAATTTAGCGAGAGATAAGTCGTTTCTATCGATAACCTTATGTACGGACACAAAAATCTGTCGATGAATTCACAATTAACTTTATTAACGGATATTGATTTTTTGTCGGTAAATTCACTGCATTTTATTAACAAATTTTGGTAGTCCGTAGGTAAATTAATGGCATTTTACCGACGATAGTTGTTTTATCGGTAAATTTATTGATATTATTTTCTTAATATTTTTCTTGCATTTAATTTTATTTGATTATGTTATAATTAATGTGTAATTTATATAGTTATCAATTATCTATTGATAATATTTTGATTTGTTTCTACATTTAATTTGTTAAAACAAAAAGTTGATTGATGATATAAAGTAAAAATTAT
>JAOQML010011634.1:0-12250 GCA_027568935.1 Erythroxylum urbanii | reverse complement strand
TATCCATATAAACTTTATATGTTTAATGACATAGGCTCAAGGTCAATCTTTATAAATGCCCAATGACCTTTAAAATGATTAAGATCAACACAAATCTTAAGACTTCCACATGTATTATGACTATATACAAAACAATTAGTATTATTGAGGATAGAAATATAATCATCTTTATTAATAAATAATCATAATGTCATAATACAACAAAATATATAATCATTTAAGGAGCAAAATACAGTGATCCCTAGCTATTGTTGTCTAAGGACTTCAACACGCTCATACTAGATACATGTCTAGCAAACACTAGCGGGCGAAGTCCTTTAGTCAACGGATCAGCTAACATCTCCTCAGTCCTGATGTGCTCTACTTCGACGTCACCCTTTTGGATCAACTCCTTTATGATCAAATACTTGACCTCTAAATGCTTAGACCCTGTGATACTCTTTTTATTGTTAATGAACAACACTGCAGCAAGATTATCATAATATAACTGTATAGGTCTAGCAACCGAATCCACCACAGACAACTCAGAAATCAAGTTTCTGAGCCAAACCGCCTGTGTAGTAGCTCCATAACATGCAGCAAACTCTGCATGCATGGTCGAGGAAGTCACCAGTGTCTACTTGACACTCTTCCACGATACCATACCATCTGTCAACATGAAAATGTATCCTGAAGTGGACTTGTGATCATTTGGACATATAGCAAAATCAAAATCTGTATACCCTGTAAGGTTCAAATCATTGACTTTCTTGTATGTCAACGTATAATTTTTGGTACCCTTTTGGTATCTCAACACCCGTTTGACTGCATTCCAATGGCTCAATCCTGGGTTAGCTAGATATCGACTTAGCAGTCTAACAGCAAATGCAATGGCTGGTCTAGTGCACACCTGGGTATACATCAGGCTACCAATAACACTAGAATACGGAACATTCCTCATAGCCTCTTTCTCAACCTCATTCCTTGGACATTGTGCCAAAGATAATCTCTCTCCATAAAAGATAATGCTACAATAGGTCTACATTCAGCCATATTAAACCTTTGTTGCACACGCTCAATATATGCGCTTTACGAGAGGCTCAACGAGTGTTGAGATCTGTCCCGGTGAATCTGTATACTGAGGACAAAATATGATTCACCCAAATCCTTCATGTGAAAATGTTTGGCCAAAAGTTGCTTAACTTCATGCAACATGGTCAAATCATTTGACGCAAGTAAGATATCATTGACATACAGTAGAATGAAGATGACCTTACTATCCCTGACCTTATAGTATAAGCATCTTTCGACTTTGTTCTCCACAAAGTTGAATAAGGTCAAAACCTCATCAAACTTTAGGTACCACTATCTAGAAGCTTGCTTTAAACCATATATTGATTTATTCAACTTGTAAACCTTGTCAGTTGCATCCTGATCCTGAAATCCTTCAGGCTGCTCCATACAAACCTCCTCATAAAGGTCACCATTCAGGAAAGCGATCTTAACGTCTATCTGATGTAGCTCCATATCATAATGACCTCCTAATGCCATAATCACTCTAAATGCATCCTTTGAGGACACAGGAGAGAAGGTAACATTGAAGTCAACTGCTCTCAAAATGAATCCCCTGGCAACTAGACGCACCTTAAACTGCTCAACTTGACCTTGTATGTCCTTCTTGGTCTTAAATGGCCACTTGCAACTAATAGGCCTACAATATTGAGGTAAATCAACAAGCTCCCATACCTTATTATACCTCGTAGATTACATCTCGTCCTTCATTGCTTCCCACCACATATCTGCATGGTGTCCAAAAAAGGCTGCTGAAAAAGTAGCTGGATTCATAACATGTTCAATGTCATAGTTTTGCTTACCTAGATAGACTATGTAATATGACCAGATAGCAGGTCGCCTCTCTCTGGTGGATCTGCGTAACTGCACAAGCTCTTTTACCTTAGAAACCTCTTCTTGAAAAGGTGTAGGTTTCTGTGCCTGCTCAAGCACGGTACTCGGGCCTTCATCCACTGGCATTGATTGTATGAGAGGAGGATATGAAATGATCATAGTATCCATCCTACTAACTTCTGGAGGACATGAAGATCCTTCCTCATTATAAACATTGTATTATAGGAACTTTGCCATCTGTGATTCCACTATTCTGGCCCCTCACTCTCTACAGTAAAAATTGTAGGCCTTAGAGTGGTCAGATAACCCACTAAATAGCAACGGGTTGAATGAGGTTACAATTTACTCTCATTAGGATTATATGACCTTACTTCAGCAAAGCAGTCTCACACACGAATGTGTGCAAGGCTTGGCTTCCTTCCAACCTAAAGCTCAAAAGGTGTCTTTGATACTAACTTGCTCAGGACTCTGTTCAAGATATATAATGTCATCTTGATGGTGACTTCAATGTGTCCTTCTTGGTCTTAAATAGACACTTGTAACTAACAGGCCTATAATGTTGAGGTAAATCAATGAGCTCCCATACCATATTATACCTCATAGATTGTATCTCATCCTTCATTGCTTCCCACCACTTATCCACATGGGGTCCATAGATGGCTTTTGAAAAAGTAGTTGCATCCACAATATATCCAATGTAATAGTCTTGCTCACCTAGATAGACTATGTAATCTGACAAGATAGCAAGTTGCCTCTCTCTGGTGGATCTGTGTAATTGCACAAGCTCTTTTACCTCAGAAACCTCTTCCTGAATAGGTGTAGGTTCCTGTGTCTACTAAGGCACGATACTCGGGCCCTCATCCACCGAAGTTGAATGTATGAGAGGAGGATATGAAATGATCATAGTATCCATACTGCTAACTTCTAGAGGATGTGAGGATCCTCCCTCATTATAAACATTGTATTCCAGGAACTTTGCCGTCTATGATTTCACTATTTTGGCCCCTCGCTCTCTACAGTAAAATTTGTAGCCCTTAGAGTGGTCGGGATAACCCATTAAATAACAACGAGTTGAACGAGGTTGCAATTTACTCTCATTAGGATTATATAACATTACTTCAGCAAAGGATCCCCACACACAAATGTGTGCAAGGCTTGGCTTCCTTCTAACCTAAAGCTCAAAAAGCATCTTTAATACTGACTTGCTTGGGACTCTGTTCAAGATATATAATGTCGTCTTGATGGCTTCATCCTAAAGGTATTTGGGTAGGTTAGTCCTACTCTACATTAACCTCATCATGTCCTTTAGGGTGAGATTACGCCTTTCAGCTACAGCATTTTGCTCAGGACTACTTGGTATAGTGAACTAAGCCACTACTCTAACTGATTCCAAATACCTAGAAAATGGACCTTTTTTTTGTCCTTTAACCCCATGTCTGCCATAGCATTTCCCTCCTGTATCAGATCTGACAATCTTTATTGATCTTTTTAATTGGTTCTCAACTTCAATTTTAAAGATCTTGAATTTGTCAAGAACTTCAGACTTCTCTTTAAGTAAGAATACATAACCATAACGGGAATAGTCATCTATAAATGTCAGGAAGTATTTGACATTGCTTAATGTGACCGTATAGGGACTACTAACATCCATATATATGAGTCCAATAAGAATCCTTCTTCTTTATCTTAGTCAACTTACCCCTACAACAATTGACACATGTCTACAAATCACTGAAGTCCAGAGTTGGGAGAATGTTATCCTTTATCAATCTCTCAACCCTCTCCCTAGAAATTTGGTCAAGACATTTATGCCATAACATGTACGATGTGTCCTTTATAAAGGTTCTCTTTCGAGTAACAGGTTCAGCAACATAGGAAGAGACATACATCTCATTAGGAGTAAGACACATACTATATAATCTGTAGGATAAGAAGGCAGTACCAATATGTCTTGTATTGATAGAAATATTTACAACTGCATTATCAAATACAAAATGATAACCTTCCATATCCAAAACTGATACATATATCAAATTTAGTCTAAAAGATAGTATATAAAATGTGACCTGTAAATACAATACAAACCCCGTATCGAGGTTTAATCCTACATCTCTTATATACAAAACATTCACCTCCTCATTGTTGCCGACCATCAGCTTTTGTTCCCCTCTAATCAGCCTTCTCTTGGATATGAACCCATACATCGTGGAAGAAACATGGTTAGAAGCTCCACTATCTAACCACCAAGAACTTGATGTGGTTATAGCTACATTAGATTCATGAATTATAAAGACTGAGGAGTTACCTGACAGCTCCTATTTGCCCTTCCGTAGCTTATACTTCAGGCAATCAGACTTTATATGCCCCTTATTCTTACAGAAGAAGCATCTCATACTCTTAAGGTCATATGGGCCCTTCCCAATGCTCGACTACCCACTCTGAATCTGAGGAGAGGGTTTGGGTTTCTTACCCTTACCCTTAGGCTGCTGGGGTTTAGCCTTCCCCTTACCCTCCGCAACTGTAAACATAGCTGAATGAGGAGAGCTCTTAATCTTCTCCTCCACTGCAGCACACTAGGAAATCAAGGCATTGATGTCCCAGGTCTCATCCTGTGAGATGTAGGAGGTGGACAACATCTCAAACTCCCGAGGAAGAGTGTTTAGTGCCTGATACACTATAAGCGAGTCAGTGATCGGTATATCCAGTGCCTTCAGCTTGCTCTAAAGGTGCACCATCTGGATGATATACTCTTGCACGCCTCCCTCTCCAGTGTACCTCATGGAGAATAGTTCCTTGATTAAGGCACTCTGCTCAGCATGAGAAGAGACCTTGTATCTCTGGGATATGTTGTCCATGAACTCCCATGCTATGGTCGTGTCCGCCAATCCACTCAACAGATGATCTGGTATCGACCTCTTAATGGTCAAATAACATATCTTATTTGACCTTTCCTAGGTCATCATAGTTGCTTTGTCAGCTTCTGAGCTGACATTTGTAAGTGGGGGAGGCCGCTCGATGTGTATGGCTATGCTGACGTCCACCATCTTCAATGCGAACTCTACATCCTGCTTCCACTTCTTGAAGTTGAAACCATTTATGGTTTCAATGGTGGCAGCATTGTTGTTGACCAGAAAGGTGACTGAAAAATAGAAAAGACAATGTCAAAATCAGCATAAATGCAGGACAACAGCAATACTTTAAAGCATTAAAAAAGTATCTATGCCGAGAATCCGATCACACATATTATGAAACACCTTTGAGCTGAATACATAATATATGCAATTAGACACTTGCATAAAAGTGAACAGACTACAAACCATTAACTCTCATGACACAACCACCTTTGGGTGAATAGATCATTTAAGTAACGACTTTCCTCCATCTGATGCTTTTATGAACATCTCAAAACCCTATGTAAGGCCAACATCTTTGGGCAGAATAACCAAACATAAGGCCAGAGGCATCCCCCAATATATAAGCAGAACAATCCAAAATACTGACTTGAAGGGTCACTTTGGTGACTACATTCTCATCAGTATCCCATAAAGTCCACTAACACAAGGGATACAACTTTATGTCATCCTCACATTCTATATGGGCATAATGTATGTGAAAATTAATTATAAATGTAAAAACCAAATGCATAGTCAAATAATCACATACAAAAACTGAAAACATTGTCTTTAAACTTTATTTGAGACTTTTACTCAAAAAATTCTCAATAAGAGTGTCCATCATACTTTTCCGAATACTGAACCTATCACACAAGACATAAAAACTTAAGTGTCTCCCTTATATGCAGTTCGAAGCACAAAAATGCACTCAAAATCGGCTTTAACAAAGCTTTAAAAAAAATTTCCAAAATCCAATTACCAATATAATAAGTCTAGAAAAATTAGAAAATCACTTTAAAAAATTCCCCTGATCTGAAAACTGACCCAAAACACCTCAGGATAGTTTTGTGGTAAAATTTTGTGTTTTTTTATTTGTCAGTATGCCTCGTCGTCAGTGCGTGTGACGTGAGGCCATCGGTGCTCTACAGGCCCGTGCGTCGACGTGCGCTAGATGTGTCTATCGTGTGCGCGTCACACGCTCCCCACACACAAACGTGCAGTTACTGTACGACCTGTAGATTGCTCCCGTTGCCACATGTTGGAGATCTGATGGTCTACGTGTCGAATCCTGAAAGTGCCCGTATTCCCACGTCCGTAGGAGCGCGAGTTGCATCGATGCACGTGTTACACACATCGTGCTCTTCGTGGTAAGACACCGCAACACGTGATTGACACCGCCTTCCTTGTGCTACTGTTGCGTCGTTAAGCACATGCAATGAACAAGCCCGACGTTTTGTCGCCCTCCGACGCCAGAGACGATTTCAAGCATCTTGGAATGGATTCTTCGCTCCGTTTGGCCTGTTTTCAACTGTTTTTTCATAGCTAGCCTTATGTATACCACTTCTACATAATTATATACGTAAAAAAATTGAAAAACAAATAAAAAATGGAGAAAAATCATATGAGATGAAAAATCGAAAAACCTTCATTTCCAACAATCCGATCACATAACCGCTCTGATACCACGTATAATACGTAGCACAGGCCTTATTACATATCCAGGATTATACATGAAAGGATTTAAAATGAAGGAATGCAGAATACTTGATTTCAATTCCATCTCTGATTCTGAAGTAGTTTCCAAGCACCAAACGAGCTCAATCTCCTCTTCTTTACAGAAAATATTCACCGGCATGTGGTTTAGACCTTTCTATAATTTTCTCAATACGTAAGCTCTCTTAATGAGTCAGAGAACCGTATGCTTACGATTGATATGAGCAACTGCAGGAGACCATAACCTATTTATATAGCTTCCATATCGGGCTTTCCCATCATAAGATCGATATGGACTAGGTCTACACTAAAAGGGATCCATTTTCTACCCAGATTTTAACCCATTAATCTAAATCATTTATTATGCCACTTTATTACCTTTATTTGGATCAAATTAAGTAACTTAACTGATAATTTATTAAAAAACCAAAATTACAATTAATAACTGTCTACTTTATAGAACAATTACAAAATTACCCTTAGGTTCAAAAATGTCTTACAAATTGTCATGAAAAATGCTTAATCTAAATAATTGGGTCTACACGTCACGATAAATTCTCCTGTAGCTAATAACCTTGCCATTGCCAAATTGAACTCCCAAAGAAGGAATGATTTGAAAAGATAAATTGAGTTCTTCTATAACTTCTTATAAATAAAATTGTGTGTTAGATCCGCTATCAATTAAAATCAATACCTTCTGACTTTTAATAGACCCCTGAATTTTTATGGTGGTTCTCGAAGCTCTTCCTATGATAGCATGAAAAGAGATTTTAGCCAAACCTTCACCTGTGGCCTCTGATTATGGTTCATCGGCCTCCTCTCCTCCAGATATCGTATCATCTTCATTTTTTAGCTCCATCAAGTTGAATGATGATGTCTGCAACGATGACTAGTAGCAAATTTCTTATTACAACTAAAACAAAGTCCTTTTTCACCCCGGGATTGTCGTTCTACATCCCAATTTCTGATCGATCATGGTGGAGCAATGTTTTGAGCTGAATTAGATGAAGATTGAGTTATGCGAGACATAAGAGAATTGGACGGAAAAGAATGAACTTCTCGGGTTGCCCAATTGGGGCTAATGGTGGACTGTCCCTGTGAGGCCCATTTAAGTCCTTTAGACCCACGCTTTGGTTGGGTTTTAATTTCATACTCCAAAAACAAGCTCGTAGCTTCATAAACGCTTCTGGGTTTGTGAATTATAACATCATATTTCAGCTCCTCTTTTATCCCATTCTAAAATACTCCTAAAAGGCAATGTTCAGACTAGTTCTTTACAACCATGACTCTTTTCGCAAATTTCTGGCAATACTTTTGAATGCTGCCAACTTGTTTAACATTGCAAAGATGCTCATCTAGGTTCTGAAATTATGCAAGTCCGTAATTCTCTTGCAATGTTTTTGCTAATTCATCCTAGGATAGCAAGGTGTGCTCAATATTATTCCACGCAAATAGATCCAGAGCATCCCCTTCCAAATACACAGCGGCAATACCTACCTTTATTTCATCAGGAGTTTGATAATAACGAAAGTATTTATAAGTTTTAAAATCCAGCGATAGCTGCAATATCCACCTTTAGTTCTTCAGGAATTTGATAATAACAAAAGTATTTATCAACTTTTAAAATCCAGCCATAGCTGCAATATCTACCTTTAGTTCGTCAGGAATAATAATGAAAGTATTTATCAGCTTTTAAAATCCAGCCTCGTGGGTCCCCCACCTCAAACTTAGGAAACTCCATCTGTATGTAGGGTCAACGAAAGGTATTTTTCAGCCACCATGGGACTTCCACTTCATCATCCTCATCATACTGCCCCTTTCCTCTATCACAGTTCCTGTGACTTGCTTCTGCCTGGCGAGGATTATTTGGCAATGTTCTAAGGGTAGCCACTTCAACAGGGGGAGCATCAAAAGTATTTAATTTGGAAGCAATAGTTGTTAATTGTTTAGCAGCAGAGTAAGGATTCTATGTTGTGACAAGGATGGTGGAGTCATTTATGGAAGCGGTGGAGTGTGTTTGCACCATATTGGACTAGCTCTGATCAATGGCTAAGTGCAGAAATATAAAATAAACAGAGAGGACGAAAAAATGAAATAAAAAAAGTAGTCTTATTATTAATAGAACTAGTGTAAGAATCTTCAACACGTGTTTGTTTCTCCGAGTGGACAATCTTCCTAATAACAAATTCTATTACTTAAAAGCCTCCCTTCAACTAATCCTACGGAAATATTTATAATAAACATCCCATATTTGTAACCGAAATATTAACAATAAATATCCCATAATATTTGCAATGGAAATCAAATAATACTGCAACTTCCTTCAAGGAGATATGCCTTCCACTTGGTCAATAACTACTTTCCATTCTGTATAATTTCTGCCTATTAACTGAAGGAAGTTGACTTGGTCAAAAGTGACAGAATCTTGATTTTTGACACGTGGTTCTCTTCTAGAATAGGTGCATATATAGGTGGCTTACATGTTTCTAATCCTTGGTTTAGACTATTTGTTAGATCAACCAGGTGGTACCACTATTTTCACCAAACTTGACCTACAAAATAGGTTTCATAGGTTTTTTTTTCTCTCAGCGATGAATGAAAGATTACTTTTACATGAATTATAGCATTTGGAGTTTGAAATTCCCCCAATACTTTTATGAAAGTGACAAACAAGCCATTATTAGGAACATTTATTATAGTCTATTTTGATGATATACTTATTTTCAACGATTCCCTCATAGATCATAAAAGCTATTTTTGAAATTTTCTAAAATTTCTACAACTACATCAAATTTATACCAATCTTACCAACCTTTTTTAAGCCCAAGGCCATATTTCTGAGGTTCATTATGTCTCACAAGGATGTAGAAGTTGATCCTAACAAAGAAAAGGCCATCCTAAATTGGCCTCTACCACATTCATTTTCTAAAGTTCAAAACCTTGGCCTCATTCTATGGACGCTTCATTCAACATTTCAGAACTATCATAGGCTCGTTAACAAAATGTTTGAAAGAGAAGACCTTTTGTTGGAACCTGGTAGTAGCCAAAGTTTTTATCGATATCATACAATGAATGGTGATAATACCTGTACTAAAGCTCCTTGATTTCTAAAGTATTCAAAGTCCCATATGTTGACCCTCAAGTAGGCATAGGAGGTCTTCTTAGTTAAGAAAACCATCCAATTGCACATTACAACCAAAAATTAAATGACTCTAAGAGGAACTATTCGACCTATGATGTTGGACTTTATCTACTCATTTAGGTTTTAAAGCACTGACGCTCGTACCGTAATCATTAAATGAGTTTGTTCTGGTTATTGATCAAGATTCTCTTAAACATCTCAACTCTCAAAGCAGGTTAAATGCCAAGTATGCCTATGGTTTGACTACCTATAACAGTTTCATTTTGTAATCAAACACAAAATATGCAAGGAAAACAAAGTAGCAAACCCCATAAGTAGTTGGCCTTACCTATTAAAATATGCAAGGAAAACAAAGTAGCAAATGCCGTAAGTAGTTGGCCTTACCTATTAGTGCTTTCCTCTATCAATGCCAATTGCTTTGAAGTAATGAAGTCTATGTATGCAGCAGATCTAGATTCCAAAGAACTATGGGCTGAACTACAAAACGAACCCACCATCATTCAATATGGATTTTCTCTTTAGGATGGCTACATTCTTAAAGATTCCTGCATCTGTACCCAAAAGAGAATTTCTCATCTACGAGTTGCATAGTAGTGGCCTTGTAGGGCATTTCAGAGAGTGAACAAATCTATTATCATGTGGAAGAGACGAAATGCAGGAACTTTCTGTGTATTCACTTCTTAGCTAAAAAAAATATATTCTCCAGTCTTATATATACTGCTTAAGCTAAAAATAAAACTGCTAGTTAACTAACTGAACTAACAGTAACTATCTTCACTAACAGTAACGATAACGGTAAAAGCTAACGTTATAAATAATTCTTCTTCCCCCCTCAAGTTCGAGCTTGGAAGAAATCACGCAAGCCTAACTTGACGAGAAAAGCTTGAAACGTCGGAGCTGAAAGAGACTTGGTAAAAATATCCGCAAGCTGTGTAGAAGAAGAAGTATGGAGTAAAGAAAGGAACCCCTGTTTTAGCTACTCCTGAACAATATGGCAGTCAATATCCAAATGCTTGGTCCGCTCATGGAACACCGGATTGGCAGCAATACGGAGTGCAGCCTGATTATCACACTACAAGGAGATAGGAAAACCAGCAGGTATTCGAAAATCCTGCAAAATATAAGATATCCAAAGAAGCTCACAAATAACTGAACTCATGCTCCTATACTCTGCCTCAGCAGAAGATTTAAACATGGTAGCTTGCTTCTTGGATTTCCAAGAAATCATAGAGGAACCCAAAAAAATACAAAATCTAGAAACTGATCGTCTAGTATCACAACAAGCCCTCCAATCTGCGTCACAAAACGCCTGAAGAACAAAAGAGTTATCAACAGGATAAAACAATCCCAAAGATGGACAACCCTTCAGATAATGCAAAACATGTAAAGCTGCCTTCCAATGAATCACCGTAGGTGCATGAACAAATTGGCTTAACTGATGAATAGAAAAAGTTATATCTGAGCGTGTATATCCCAAATATAACAACTTCCCAACCAGTTGTCTATACGGTTGTGGATCATCGAGGAGAGAACCATCCGACACTGCCAAGATTAATCCCTTTTGTAAAGGAGTAGACGCAGGTTTACAACCCATTAAGCCAGCAGAAGCAATCAAATCCAACACATATTTTCTTTGATTAATATACATGCCGGAGGTGGAGCGCGCAATTTCAAGACCTAAGAAATACTTACCATGAAGCAAATCTTTGATAGTAAAAGTTTCATCCATAAACATTTTCACTTCTGTATTTCCTCCTCAGAATCACCTGTCAATAACATATCATCGACATACACCAAGATAAGCAAAAAATAGGTAGCATTTTGGAAACTAAATAAACAATGATCATGCTTGGATTGCTGAAAACTATAACATTGAAGATGGAGAGTTAATTTAGCATTCCACTGCTGAGAAGCCTGCTTAAAGCCATACAAGGATTCCTCAACTTGCAAACAACATTTGGAGCTGCCTTGGAATATCCTTCGGGTGGAAGCATATAAACCTCTTCATCTAAGAATCCATGGAGGAAAGCATTATTAATATCTAGCTGGTGTAAAGGCCAACTCTTCGTGGCTACAAGGGCAAATAGAATCCTCATTCATGGCCATAACCCAATTAGGATCTTGGCTAGCATGAAAATAAGATGTGGGTTCTGTAGTATTAGATACATTGGCCAGAAAATCAACATAAGGAGTACTGAAGCCAGGATTGATAGTAAAGGGATATGTATTAGGTGTATAGGATGAATTATGCTGTATAGGAATATACTTCAAATAAGGAGGTGTCATGCTTACTTGTGACACAAAGTCACTCAACCAAGATGGATTCTATCGAGCTCGAACACTTCTCCTTGTATTAACTGGAGATACTGGAATAATAGAATTAGCAACACCAGGATCTACAGAGTCAACAACTGTCTCCTACAAAGGTGAAGCAATCAAATCTGTAGAAGAAGTTGACACATCTGTGCTACTTGTAACCAAATCACCTGAATAAGTCACCAAAGAAGGATCATCTTGCACAACAGAAGGTAATGCAACAGATTGAACAAGAGTAGCATGATTATCCATAGGCTGTTTAAATGGATACACATCCTCATAAAAGGACACATCTCTGGAA